>CAUYLG010029923.1:0-117058 GCA_963573385.1 Cacajao melanocephalus
GCATAAACAGAAAGTGAGTATATCAGGGGTGGTGAATCTTTTACTTGTTTTTGGTTTTTACTTAGAGTGTTGTTGTTTGAGATGGAGTTTCGCTTTGTCACTCAGGCTGGAGTGCAGTGGAACAGTCTCAGCTCACTGCAAACTCCACTTCCCAGGTTCAAGCAATTTCCTCCCTCAGCCTCCTGAGTAGCTGGGACTATAGGTGCCCGCCACCACGCCCAGCTAATTTTTGTATTTTTAGTAGAGACAAGGTTTCAACACGTTGGCCAGGCTGGTCTCGAACTCATGACCTCAGGTGATCCACCCACATTGGCTTCCCAAAGTGCTGGGATTACAGGCGTGAGTCACTGCACCTGGTCTTGTTGTTTTTTTTCCAGCGTTTCAGGGATTGATTTTGAGAGAAACCTTTTAGTATCTTATATTTTTATTTACTGCACTTACATGTAAAAGGTGTGCTAGATTTTTGGTATAGGCTGTTTCTATTTATTGCTCAAGGAGTAAAGTTTCTCTTGGTATTCCTAACAGTCCAAAGAGGCCCATCATGACCTGCCCCATCTTATCTTTCCTACTACAAAGTTTCTATTTGCAGTAAAGGGACTTAAATACTCTGAACTACTATAGGCTGGATTTGAAAACTGTAAACATTTTGGAGGTTGAATTGAAAACTTTAGACTGGGCGCAGTGGCTCACACCTGTAATCCCAGGATTTTGGGAGGCCAAGGCGGGAGGATCACGAAGTCAACAGATCAAGACCATCCTAGCCAATATGGTGAAACCCTGTATCTACTAAAAATAGAAAAATCAGTGCTGTCTTCAGCAGCGCATGTACTAAAAATACAAAAATTAGCTGAGTGTGGTCGCACGTGCCTGTAGTCCTAGCTACTCAGGAGGCTGAGGGAGGAGAATTGCTTGAACTGGGGAGGCAGAGGTTGCAGTAAGCTGAGATCTCACCACTGCACTCCAGCCTGGATGACAGAGCGAGACTCCAGCTCGAAAAAAAAAAAAAAAAGCCTTTCGGAGGCCGAGGCAGGCAGATTGCAAGGTCAGAAGTTCAAGATCAGCTTCATCAACGTGGTGAAACCCCATCTCTGCTAAAAAGACAAAAATTAACCGGGCATTGTAGTGCATGCCTGTAATCCCAGCTACTCAGGAGGCTGAGGCAGGAGAATCACTTGAACACAGGAGGCAGATATTGCAGTGAGCCAAGATTGCTCCACTGTACTGCAGCCTGCGTGACAGAACAAGACTGCATCTCAACCAAAAAAAAAAGAACTTTAGTTGGAGGTCTGTTGATAATATCGAGTGAATTGATTTGATATAGTAGACATTTTTTCAGAGAGACGATTCCATGGTATAAATATTAAAAACCAAGGAGCATAACATATTGGAAATTCCTTAAGAAGAAAGTTCCAGTGTAGTGGTTGTCAGAGACCATAGAGCTTTTTGATGATTCCATGAGGTCAAGACCGTTTTCTTAAAACTTTCAATCAAATGTGATTTACTTTTTTTCATTATGTGACATTTGCATTTATGGTGTCAAAGCTGTGGTAGATAAAATTGCTGATGCTTTAGCATAAATCTTGGCATGGAACCAAACCAGTGTATTTTTCATCTCTGAGCACTTGAAGTTTTTCCTTAAAATGTCACTTAAGAATGTCCTTGATGATGCAGTAAAAGTTAGTTTTATTAAATCTCATCCCTAAGTATGTCTTTTTATACTTAGTGTCATGTAATGGGAAGTAAACATAAAGTTCTTCTGCTCTATACTAAGATATAATGGTTCTCTCAAGGAAAAACACTTTGGCAATTGTTTGAGTTCTAAGCTACACTAGCCTCCCTTTTATCATGGAATGTCATTTTAGATTGAAAGAATGACAAACTATGTTTTCAGACTGGTATATTTGGCAGACATTTTCTTGAAAACTAATGAATGAGCCTGTCTTTCGAAGAAAATAACTGTTAGTGTTTGTTGCCACTTTAAAATATTTGAGATTTCAAGCGAAAATAAGAATTTTTGAAAATATGTTTCTCTAACCATGAGCTTCACACTTCATTACAGATTTTCTGATGGGATCAGTGGTAATAATAGCAAGTGTGATAGTTGTTACTGTGTGATGAAATTTTTTCTCAATTTGAAAAACTCGCTTAATTCAATACTTTCCAAATGGCTATTTCATGATGTTGTAATGTGGTATGGTTTGGCTGTGTCCCCACCCAGATCTCATCTTGAATTGTAGCTCCCACAATTACCATACATCATGGGAGGGATACAGTGAGAGATAACTGAATCATTGGGGAGGGTCTTTTTCTCCTGCTGTTCTCAAAATAGTGAATAAGTCTCTTGAGATCTGATGGTTTATAAAGAGGAGTTTTCCTGCACAAGCTGTTTTTTTGCCTGCTGCCATCTACGTAAGATGTTACTTGTTCCTCCTTTCCTTCTGCTATGATTGTGAGGCCTCCCCAGCCATGTGGTACTGTAAGTCTTTTAAGCCTTTTTTTCTTCCCAGTGTCAGGTATGTCTTCATCAGCAGTGTGAAAACAGACTAATACATAAATTGGTACCAGTAGTGTCAGCGTTGCTGAAAAGATACCTGAAAATGTGGAAGCAACTTTGAAACTGGGTAACAGGCAGAGGTTGGAACAGTTTGGAGGGCTCAGAAGAAGACAGGAAAATGTCGAAACGTTTGGAACTTCCTAGAGACTTGTTGATTAGCTTTGACAAAAATGCTAATAGTGATAAGAACAACAAGGTCCAGGCTGCAGTGGTCTCAGATGGAAATGAGGAACTTGTTGGGAACTGGAGCAAAGGTGACTCTTGTTATGTTTTAGCAAAGAGACTGGCGACATTTTGCCCCTGCCCTAGAGATTTGCATAACTTTGAACTTGAGAGAGATGATTTAGGGTATCTGGCAGAAGACATTTCTAAGCAGCAAAGCATTCTAGAAGTGACTTGGGTGCTGATAAAGGCATTCAATTTTATAAGGGAAGCAGAGCATAAAAGTTTGGAAAATTTGCAGCCTGACAATGTGATAGAAAAGAAAATCCCATTTTCTGAGGAGGAATGCAAGCCCGCTGCAGAAATTTGTGTCCATAATGAGGAGCTGAATGTTAATTCCCAAGACAATGGGGAAAATTTCTGCAGGGCATGTCAGAGGTCTTTATGGCAGCCCCTCCCATCACAGGCCTGGGGGCTGAGGAGGAAAAAATGGTTTCATGCCCTGGGCTCAGGATCCCCCTGCTATTTGCAACTTCAGGACTTGGTGCCCTGCATCCCAGTCACTCTAGCCATGACTGAAAGGGTCCAAAGTATAG
Source organism: Cacajao melanocephalus (assembly GCA_963573385.1). Classification (NCBI taxonomy): domain Eukaryota; kingdom Metazoa; phylum Chordata; class Mammalia; order Primates; family Pitheciidae; genus Cacajao; species Cacajao melanocephalus. The sequence goes on from CAUYLG010029923.1 coordinate 3,313, forward strand.
CGTTGGCCATGACTTCAGAGGGTGCAAGCCCCAGGCCTTGGCAACTTCCATGTGGTTTTGAGCCTGTAGGTACACAGAAGTCAAGAATTGAGGTTTAGGAACCTCTGCCTAGATTTCAGAGGATCTGTGAAAATGCCTGGATATCCAGGCAGAAGTTTGCTGCAGGGGTGGGGCTCTCATGGAGAAACTGTGCTAGGGCAGTGCAGAAGGGAAATGTGGGATTGGAGCCCCCACACACAGTCCCTATGAGGGCATCACCTAATGGAGCTGTGAGAAGAGGGCCACCATCCTCCAGACCCCAGAATGGTAGCTCCACCTATAGCTCACACTGTGCGCCTGGAAAAGCCACAGACATTTAACCACAGCCTGTGAAAGCAGCCAGGAGGGAGGCTGTACCCTGCAAAGCCACAGGGTCAGAGTGGCCCAGGACTATGGGAACCCTCCTCTTGCATAAGCATGACCTGGATGTGAGACATGGAGTCAAAGGAGATCATTTTGGAGCTTTAAGATTTAATTGCCCTGGTGGATTTCAGACTTGCATGGTCCCTGTAGCCCCTTTGTTTTGGCCAATTTCTTCTTTTTGGAACCGCTGTATTTACCCAATGTCTGTGTCCCCATCGTATCTAGGAAGTTACTACTCTCCTTCTACTTTTATAGGCTCATAGACAGAAGGGACTTCCTTTGTCTCAGATAAGATTTTGGGCTGTGGACTTTTGGGTTAATGCTGAAGTAAGACTTTGGGGGACTGTTGGGAAGGCATGATTTTTTTTTGAAATGTAAGGACATGAGATTTGGGAGGGGCCAAATGATATGGTTTGGCTGTTTCCCCACCGAAATCACATCTTGAATTGTGGCTCCTATAATTCCCATGTGTTATGGAAGGGACCCAGTGGGAGATAACTGAATCATGGGGCAGGTCTTTTTCGTGCTATTTTTGTAATGGTAAATAAGTCTTACAAGACCTGCCAGTTTTGTAGTGAGGAGTTACCCTGCACAGCTTTTTTTTTTTTTTTTTTTTGCCTACCGCAATCATGTAAGATGCTATTTGCTTCTCCTTGCCTTTTGCCATGATTGTGAGGCCTCCCTAGCCATGTGGAACTGTAAGTCCATTAAACCTCTTTTCTTCCTAGTCTCGAGTATGTCTTTATCAGCAGCATGAAAATGGACTAATACATAATGGATCATGCATTGATAAAAGATTGATAATTTTTTTTAATATACCAAAATGTAAGATAGATTATAGATGTTAACAGAGTATAAAGGCTTCCTTGATATGGTATCAGATTTCATATTGTAACTATCCAATAAGAAGTGACACTTGCTGAGTTTTGGTATGGTATCAAAAAATAATATCTGTAAGTATCTGAAAAATCTGTTAAAATACTCTTCCCTTTTCCAACTACATATCTGTGTGAGGCTACATTGTTTTTATATACTTCAACCAAAACATTAGATGACTTAATCTAATCTACAGATTAGATCATATGTGGACACACCTTTGGGAATTGTGCTGTTTCTGTTAGATCAGACATGGAAGAGATTTCCAGAAAGGAAAGGTTTTGCCACTTTTTTTAGTAAGTCATTTTTTTGTTTTGGAAAATGGTTACTTTTTTGTTAAAAATAAGTCCTTTATGGGTTTATATTGTTTTTAATGAGTTAAAATTTTTAAATTTTCTTAGTTTTAATTTCTGATATAGTAAATATCTATCTAGCTGGCTGTCTATATTTCTCTCGTAAAGAAAAGCTCTTTCTTTGGCTGGGCACAGTGGCTCATGTCTGTAATAACAGCACATTGGGAGGCTGAGGCGGGCAGATCACTAGGTCAAGAGATAGAGATCATCCTGGCCACATGGTGAAACCCTGTCTGTACTAAAAATACAAAAATATCTGGGCATGGTGCATGCCTGTAATCCCAGCTACTCAGGAGGCTGAGGCAATAGAATCATGAGAATTACTTGAACCTGGGAGGTGGAGGTTGCAGTGAGTTGAGATCACGCCACTGCACACCAGCCTGATGACAAAGCAAGACTCCATCTCAAAAAGAAAAAAAGAGAAAGAAAAGCTCTTTGTGGCTTTTAATACTTTTTAAGAGTATTGCATCCTTAAACCATAAAATTTGAGAATTATTAAAGTGTGATAGTAAAGCTACTCAGATTTGAATTTATTAAGAGGATACAAAGCGTAACATTGACTAATTTAAAAGGGTATATACAAAGGGACTTTCAGGTTAATAAGAAAGTGAGAGTTAAAAATATGCTGTAGCAACCAAAGCACGACAAAGTCTACTGACAAGATGAAGACCTGACTTCACGAGATAACATCCAAAATGTTTTGAGACAGTGAAGTAAAGAATGAATCAGATATGTTTTTAAAATATAAATGTTATATTAGTCATGGTCCTCCTGAGAAACAAAGGAGAGATTGAGATTTAAGGAATTGGCTCACATGATTGTGGAGGGTTGGTGAGTCCAGTGTCTTATGGGATAGGCTGGTTGACTGGAGACTCTGGGAAGAGTCGCAGTTGGACTCCAAAGGCAGTTTTCCTGGCAGAATACCTTCTTACTCCAGGAATCCAGTCTTTATTCCATTAAGCCCTTTAATTGATTGGAAGAGACCCACCCACATTATGGGGGTAATCTGTTTTTCTCAGAGTCCACTGATTTAAATGTTAATACTATCTAAAAAAATATCTGCACTGAAACTTCCAGAATAAGATTCAACCAGATATCTGGGTACTGTGGCCCAGCCAAGTTAACACATAAAATTAACCATCACAAACATCTTTCCTTTAATTATTTTGATTACAATTAAAATAATAGGGACAGCAGACTTCAAGTGTTTATCTAGAATGTTTTATCTTTTAAAAATAGATCTCAAGAAAACATGCAAAATGTCTAATATCTATCAAATCTCAGTGGTAGATACATGAGTGTTTTCTTTCTTCTTCTTTTTTTTTTTTTTTTTTTGAGAAGGAGTCTCACTCTGTCTCCCAGGTCGAAGTGCAGTGGCGTGATCTTGACTCACTACAGCCTCTGCCTCCTGGGTTCAACCGATACTCCTGCCTCAGCCTTCCCAGTAGCTGGGATTACAGGCATGCGCCACCATGCCCGACTAATTTTTGTGTTTTTGGTAGAATTTTTTTGTGTTTGGTAGAATAATTTTTGTGTTTCACCATGTTGGCCAGGCTGGTCTCGAATTCCTGGCCTCAAGTGATCTGCCCACCTTGGCCTCCCAAAGTGGTGGGATTACAGGAGTGAGCCACTGGGCCTGGCCATGAGCCACTGTATCTGACCTGTTTCTCTATATTTGACTATCATATATTAAAGAAAATGCTTGGCGACATAGTGGATTATTGCATGTGAACAGAGGGTTGTTGAAGTGGCGTAAAATGTTGTCTCTTCCCTAGTTACCAGTGAAAGGACCAAACAGAATGGGTTGATACTGGCAAGAGAGGGACATACACTGGGCACTGGAATAATCCATATGTATAATAACATCAGCTGGGCACGGTCAGTCACACCTGTAATCTCAGCACTTTGGGAGGCCAAGGTGGGAGGATTGATTGAGGCCAGAGGTTCCACACTAGTCTGGACAACAAAGCGAGGCCTTATATTCAAGAACAAACAAGAGTAGCTCTTATCTAATCCGTGGAAGTTCATGGAATCTTCTGAAAGTTTTTTTAAAAAGTGTAGCCTGTGTGTCTCTGGGATTCTCTTGCATTCCTACTGGAAACATAGAAATAAATATTTTAGCCTTCAGAATTTCAACTAATTCTATAAGTCTGTTATTAGAAAATGATTGTTTATCTTGAATTAATATTTTAGGCTGGATCCTAAATACCATCCTTATAAGAATGTTGAGTAGACATATGGGTAATTTTTAACAGGGCAATGATACATTTTCCTCTCCTGAAGAGTCTCACTGGGAGAGGCTGACAGCTGATATGAGGTGAAATGTAGGCTCTGTAAGGGGCACAGAACAGAGGACCACCACGGCTGGGACTTCCAGAACCCTGGGTCTGCAAACAGAGAAGATAGTAAGGCTTCTATTTAGTAACATGAAGTTATAAATATAATGTAAATAGCTAATGTCTTACATTTAAATGTGTACACATGTCCTCTTATGGATATGAGACCCCAGTAGAAGAAAGAGCAATTTTACGTAAACATAGTTTGCAGAAGAGAGCATACTATTTTTGAAAAAAGGGAATTATTAAAAAAAAAAATTTTTTTTTTTTTTTTTTTTTGGAGACAGGCTCTCACTCTGTCACCCAGCCTGGAGTTCAGTGGCATGATCATGGCTCACTGCAGCTTCAGCCTCTTGGGTTCAAGTGATCTTCCTGCCTCAGTCTCTTGGGTAGCTGGGACTTCAGGAGAGTACCAGCACACACAGCTAATTTTTAAATATTGTTTATAGGATCAAGGGTCTGACTTTGTTGCCCAGGCTTCTCTCAAACTCCTGGGTTCAAGCAGTCCTCCCACAGTGCTGGGATTACAGGCATGAGCCACTGTGCTTGGCTGAATTTGTCCTTATTTACAGTAAAATTAATTGGGCCAGACGTGGTGACTCACGCCTGTAATCCCAGCACTTTGGGAAGCTGAGGCCGACAGATTGCCTGAGCTCAGGAGTTTGTGACCAGCCTGGGCAACACGGTGAAACACCGTCTCTACTAAAATACAAAATAATAACCAGGCGTGGTGGCATGTGCTTGTAGTCCCAGCTACTTGGGAGGCTGAGGCAGGAGAATTGCTTGAACCAGGGAGGCGGAGGTTGCAGTGAGCCAAGATTGCACCACCGTACTCCAGCCTGGGTAACAGAGCACCACTCTGTCTCAAAAAAAAAAAAAAAGAAATTGAGTGGTAAAAAGAAATTCAGTAGTAATACCAATGATGAATTGTTGCCTATAAAATTGCATAATTCTTAATGCTAGTGAAGGAAGTTTCTTGCAGCATTATTTATACCATAAATTGAAAATTACTGAAATGCCTTAAAATAGGAGAATTTTAATTACATGTCAACATAAAATGTATGTCCACATTATATCAACATAATGTTTTCATGGGATCATTAATAAAAATAATTTTGAAGAATTTGTAACAGTGATATGTTCTGCTCATGGCTACATTATGTTAAGAAAGTAGAATATGTAACTACATAGGGCTTTCCTGGTTGTGTTTACGTGTACACATAAATATTTATATTCATGTATATGCATCTGAAAGATTGAAAAGAAATGTACCAGTGTACTTAGAATCTCTTACTATTGGAATAATGAGTAGTAATTTTTGTAGTGTTACATCTTCTACATTTAAAGGTATATGTTATCTTTAGAAAATAAATATATGTTGTTTTTATTAGAAAGATACATTATCTAGAGTGAGTGAAAAGCATAGAGAGATGTGATTTTTGGGTATTTGTACATGTATAGTGGTGAGTAGTTCCAGAAATGGGTTAGATGTAACTTTTGATCTCTTTGATAAAGGTGAGCTATATACACAAAATTTGGCCAGTTAGTGATTACGCAGAGATATGTGTCTGCACTTTAACCAGAACTGTTTTGAAACATGCGACCTCCTTGTCTGGTATGTGTGTGTTTATCAGTGTTCTACATTACTTCAGAAATGAATTTTTTTTTTTCCTTTTTAGTTATTCAAATCAAATAATACTCTTTACTCCTTTAGGCTTCACGAAAACCTCGTGAAGAGCGAGATGTGTCTCAATGTGAAAGTGTTGCTTCCACTGTTTCTGCTCAAGAGGATGAAGATATTGAAGCCTCCAACGAAGAAGAAAATCCAGAAGACAGCGAAGGTATCTCAAAATTTTAAATTTAGTTGTGACATCTGCTATCCTGAATAAATAATTTTTAGTCATTTGACTCTGTAGGAATTGCTTCATTGAGGAAACAATGTGCCAGTGTTTTCATGGTGAGGAGATTTCAAACTTGAACACAATGTTTTTATTCATTTAATCACAAATATTTATGTAGCACCTAAGATGGTCCAGAAGATCTTGGAAATGGCAGTCCTGCTTCAGACATCAAGTGCCAACATCAATAAAATATCTGTGTGTCTATGTCATTGCCACATTTATTTGTTCAGTTAGTATCATCAGTTATGTTTCTCTTTATTGCCTTGAGTTTGATTTATTTTCATATTTTTACAAAGATTTATATGTACTATATTAATGTTTTTATGTAAAAATAATTAATGACCCTAGAAGCCACAATAGAAAAAAAAATCAACCCACGAAACCTAAGGAAATTTAAGAAATAATGTCTCTTTGTCATTTAAACAAATTAATGACAAGTTAATGAAAAAATAAATATTTTCTTGATTATTTTGGTAAAAAAAGATATTTATTTCAGTTTACACTCTGATTAAAGTTGTGGATTTTTTTGTAAATTGACTGCTTCTGATGTGGGGGTTTTTATAATGCTTTTAGTAGCTGTTCGTATATGTTAAACATGTTCCTGTTTTGTGTATGCAGATAATTTTTTCCATCTCATTTCCCTTTTGTTTTGCCTTTAAATTACCTTTGCTTAAACTTTGTGTAATTAGAGTCGTATATCTTTTCCTTTTTAGGATCTTTATTTTATATAAGCTTTAAAAGTTCTACATTCTCCAGGTTTATTAATACTAGATTTTGGGTTTTCTTCCTATAGATTATTCTTGTCTTTAAACTTAAACTTGTGTTGAAATGGGTTTTGGCTTTGAACAACCCCTAATCTTAAGCCTTTTTGGGGAGAGTTTGTGAAAAATGAGGTGGTCTTTAGTAAGAGTATTAGAGCAGGCTCACCCTAGGGTAAGGTAAGAGTGCTATAATCCAGGCACTTTGGAGACCAAGGCGGGCAGATCACCTGAGGTCAGGAGTTCAAGACCAGCCTGACCAACATGGTGAAACCCCATCTTTTTTAAAAAAAAAAAAAAAAGAGTGCTGCAAACAGTGAAGGTAGTTTGCTGTGTTTATGGCACTTCCAGAGAGGTGATCAGAGTCTCTTGGCTTTAATGGGTTTGTTTCTGGTGGCTAGTATTCCCTGGGGTTATAAATGTTAATGAAGCCTGGAGGTTAATAAACCTCCTCAGGCTGCCATAACAAAGTCCCACAGATTGTGTGGCTTCAACAACCGAAAGTTATTTTCTCACAGTTGTGAAGGCTGTACGTCCAAGACCAAGGTGCTGGCACAGTTGCTTTCTGATGAGGGCTGTCTTCCTGGCTTGCAGATGGCCAACCGCCTCCTTACTTTGTCCTTACATGGCCTTTCCTTTGCGTATGCCCACTCCTGGTATATCTTCCTCATGCGAAGACAACTCCTACTGGATTAGGGCCCACTGTTATGACTTCATTTCACCTTAATCACCTCCTTCAAGGCCTTGTCTCCAAATACAGTTACATTGTGGGTTAGGGCTTCAACCTGAGAATTTTGGTGGGGAGGGGCACAATTCAGTTCATAACAAAGCCCAAGTCCGTTATTAATATGTCCATCTGATCAAGGGTGGGGTGGCACCATCACAATCTGCTCAATCATCTAGAAGAGTTTCCTCTTAAGAGGAAATGAATTTCCTAGTAGAATTTTAGGATCTCTCCTCCTTTTGACTTAGCTTCATTTGGAAAGTGTCAAGACAAGAACATAAATGCAGTTTATGTGATCTATGATCTCATACTTATTCTTGATCTTAATGAGACACTACAGATGCACTGTTTATTGTGTGGCAAGGCTGTTGCCAATTGAAGAATGAAGGTAGCTGCTGAAGGGAGGTTTCCTATATCTGTTTCCTAAAACACATCTGACTGTGTATCTTTCATGATTAGAAGAATTAAATTGGAGAGACCAGAACTTCACCAAAATTTGGATTTGCTCTTGTTCTCTTTTTCTACATCATTCTTTAAGGTTTGTTTTTTTTTTCCTGTGTCTTTAGAAAAAAAAGATACTATTGCTTAGTGAAACATTATGCCTTGGAAACCTTCCTACTCTTTTGTGGCTTGGAAGAAGAAAACTGGAAAAGTGGTTATGTCAAATGATATCATCTGCTGTATAACCACCAAAATGTCTTCTAAAATTTTGAAGATAAATGCCTTATGAGTTTGCCCTTGGATTTGGGGCTTTCTACCACTATCTAAATAGAAAAGAAGGTTAAGTCAGGCTTTTTGTTAGCTTTTCATTGCTTTGGTAGGATCTTTCAATAACAGTAATGGCTGCCATATATTAAAACCTTATTACATGTGAGGTACTGTTCTGAGTTATTTGCTTGTCTGTCTTTTGTTTTATTTTGGAGACTTGAACTCTCATCTGAATTCCAGGCTCATACATCTAATCACGTACTCAGTATTTCCATTTGGATTCTTAAGAGCCATCTCATAGTTAACATCCAAAGCAAACTCTTTTGTCTCTACCATCACAAGCTGCTTTTCCCTCTAGTCTTTCCCTATATCAATAAATTTGCTTTTCTTTAGTCTCTTTAGAATTGGATTCTTGTCTCGTTAGCTCCTATCCTGCTTCTGAGGAGCCCTCATTGCAATAGTTTTTTGATTAGTCTCTTGCTTCTTTTGTTCTATTCTATTTATTTATTTTTACAGATGAGGTCTCGCTCTGTCACCTAGGCTGGAGTGCAGTGGCTCAATTGTGGCTCACTGCAGCCTTGAACTCCTAGCCTTAAGTGGTTTTCCCACCTCATCCTCCCAAGTAGCTGGGACCATAGGCATGCACCACCACACCTGACTAATGTACTTTTTTACTTTTTGTAGAGACAAGGTCCATTCTGTTTTTTCTTCCATAGCAGGTCAAGTAGTAAGTAGTTCTTACAAAATGTAAATCAAATCTTGTTTCTTCTCTAGTCCAAATTCTGTAATACTTTCCCATCTCAGTAAGAATAAAGACCCAAGGCCTTGCTGTGATTTATGAGGCTCTGCATGAACTGACCTTTGTACCTCTGTGAACTTTCTGCCACTCTTTTTTTGTTTGCCTTCTCTGCTCCAACCATACTGTCCTTTTTGCTGTTCCTGGGCAAACCAACCGCTACTTCAGGAGTCTTTGTGCTTTCTAATCCCTCTACCTGGAATGCTCTTCCCCACCGTGTGCCCACAGCTCATTCTCATTTCCTTGAGTCCTCTGTTCAAATACCACTTTATTCTATAATACCTCCTCACCTACTTCTTTCTCAGTTTTTTTTTTAGTCATTGCACTGATCACCACCTGATATATCACTTTGTTTGTTTGTTTTGAGACAGGGTCTCACTTTGTCACCCAGTGCTGAAGTATAGTGGCATAAACACAGCTCACTGCAAGCCTTGGCATCTTGGGCTCAAGTGATTCTCTTGCCTCAGCCTCCTGATAACTGGGATTACAGGTGTATGCCACCATGCCTAGCTAATTTTTAAATGTTTTTGTAGAGATGAGGTGTTACTATGTGGCCCAGGCTGGTCTTGAACACTTGGCCTCAGGCACTCCTCCTGCCTTAGCTTCCGGAAGTGCTGGAATTACAGGTGTGAGTCACCACTCCCAGCCTATATCACATATTTACTGTTTATTGTCTATTTCGCACTAGAAGGTTGGCTCCATGAGAGCATCTGCTTAGATTTTTTTTGATTGCTCTGTCCCCAGTACCTCAAACAGCTCCCTGCACATACATAGTTGACACTTCATCATATTTGAATGAATAAAAGAATGAATTTGTAGAAGTTTTTTTATATTGCTGTACTATACAATTAAAAAATCAATTTTTTCCCCAGATGGTTATTTAGGTTCTCACAATCATTCATACACTTTATAATCCAGCCAATATTTGAGTTACTGTGTGCCAGGCTATTACTTAAGTGGTAATCAAAATATGTGATCTCTGTTCTTATGGAGTTTATAGCCTAGTGGAAGAAATGGCCAGAAATCATTCTGATAAATAAATCATTCTAGTAAATAAATGTAATTGTAACTGTAACTAGTACATGTGGTATCAGAACTATGTTAGCAAAATACAACTTTGTTAAGGAATCATGGAAGGCTTTCTTTCTTTCTTTCTTTTTTTGAGTTGGAGTTTCACTCTTGTTGCCCAGGCTAGAGTGCAATGGCATGATCTTGGCTAACTGCAGTCTCCACCTCCCAGATTCAAGTGATTCTCCTGCCTCAGCCTCCCAAGTAGCTGGGAACACAGGCATGCCACACCTGGCTAGTTTTGTATTTTTAGTTGAGACAGGGTTTCACTATGTTGGTCAGGCTGTTCTCGAACTCCCCACCTCAGGTGATCCAAACACCTCAGCCTCCCAAAGTCCTGGGATTACAGACTTGAGCCACTCACCCAGCCCATAGAAGGCTTTTTAAAGCATGTGATGTTTGAGCTGATCACCTCAGGAAAAGTAGGTGAAAGAACCTTTCAGTAAGGGTGAATGGCATGTACAAAGTCTCTGTTGTAGAAGATGCATGAGGCATTGAAAAAACTAAAGGCCAATGTGACTTGAATTCAGAGATCTGTGTGCAAGCCAGAGAGGCTGGTAGGGGCCCACTAGGCAAGGCCTTGCAGGCCTCACCAGCAATTTTGGAACTTTATCGTAACAGTAATGGGGGTCCATTGAAAATTCATGCGAGACAGTGTGGGAGAGTGAGTTATTATGGTAAAATTTGGCTTTAAGATAACTCTGACTTTGTTGTAGACAATGTTCTGAAGTCGAATGAAGAGAGTTGGTTTTGGACTAGAGTGCTAGCTGTGAAGTTGAATAGGATTGGATTAATTCAAGAGAAATTTTTAGAGAGAAAATCAGTGAGCCTTGTCAAGGCAGGATATGGGGTAAATGAGAGCAGGGTTTAAAAGATGACTTTTTGGTCTCTGGTTTGTTTAATTGGATAGTAAACACTAGAAAAGAATCTGATTTGGGAGTGGTTATTAAAGCTCTAGTGCAGGACATACTGAATTTGTGATGCCTTTGATATATCTAGATAAAGATGTCAAAAGCACTGAAAGTCTATTTATAGAATAATACAAACGATATGGGGAAAGATCTGTGTTTCAACATTAAATTAAAAATCTGTGAAATAGTATTCTAGAGCCTCTGTCCAGTGTGGTAGCTGCTAGACACTTGTGGCTAGCACTTGAAATTTGACTAGTTTAAGTTTAGATATGCAGTCTGGGTGCTGTGGCTCATGCCTGTAATCCCAGCACTTTGGGAGGCTGAGGTAGGCGGATTACCAGAGGTCAGGAGTTTAAGAACAGTCTGGGCAACATGGTGAAATGCTGTCTCTACTAAAAAATACAAAAATTAGCCGGGCATGGTGCCAGGTGCCTATAACCCCAGCTACTCCCAGCTACTCAGGAGGCTGAGGCACAAGAATCACTTGAACCCGGGACACAGAAGCTGCAGTGAGCCAAGATAGCACCATTGCAATCCAACCTGGTGACAGAGCGAGACTCTGTCTCAAAAAAAAAAAAAAAAAAAAAATTAGATATGCAGAATATGTAAAATACATACCAGATTTTGAAGACTTAGTACCAAAAAAGGAAAAATAATCTTTTTATGAATTTTTTTGATATTGATTACATGTTAAAATGATGTTTCGCACATATTGGATTAATTAAATAAATTCTACAAAATTAGCTGGGCATGGTGGCACACGCCTGTAATCCCAGCTACTCAGGAGGCTGAGGGAAGAGAATTGCTTGAACCTGGGAGGTAGAGGTTGCAGTGAGCTAGATTGCACCATTGCACTCTAGCCTGGGTGACGAGTGAAAGTCCATCTCCAAAAAATAAAATTAAAAAAATAAATACATACATACATATATACATAGTTTAATTTGACCCATTTCATACTTTTTAAATGTCATCAGAAAAATTAAAATTACAGATGTGATTACATTATATGCCTATTGGATAGAGCTGTTCTAAAGTGTCAGTTCAGCTGGGTAAAAGGAAATTCACAGGAAGAGGCTTCTAGAAATACACCAGAATGTCATCATTTATAGGAATTTTTTTTTTGTTTAGGTTCATCTTTCTTTGTTTTTCAATTTCATATAAATTATTTTCAGACATTAAAAGCCTTTATGCTTTTAGTTTCAGAAGGTCAAGACAATTTGATCTTTCACTTCTATATTCTGTAGGAAACTTTAGCCTTCTCAATGGCTGTAAATACCCCACTGAGGTCATCAAAGGAGTAGAATTCATCCTAAACAACTACTTTCAAGCATGGTTTCTGTCACCACCTGAAACATGTTCATTATCAGATTTTTATGCTGTATCATTATCTTTAAGGTGCAGAAAATAGTTCTGATACAGAAAGTGCTCCTTCTCCTTCACCAGTTGAAGCTGTGAAGCCCAGTGAGGACAGTCCTGAAAATGCTACTTCTCGAGGAAAGACAGAACCTACGGCTGAGCTTGAGCCCGCTACGGAAACTGCACCCAGTACATCTCCCTCCTCAGCAGTTCCAAGTACAAAACCAGCTGAAGATGAAAGTGTGGAGACCCAGGTGAATGACAGCATCAGTGCTGAGACAGCAGAGCAGGTGGACGTAGATCAGCAGGAGCACAGTGCCGAAGGAGGTTCTGTTCGTGATCCCCCACCCGCTACCAAAGCTGATTCTGTGGATGTTGAAATCAGGGTGCCAGAAAACCATGCATCTAAAGTTGAAGGTGATAATACCAAAGAAAGAGACTTGGATAGAGCCAGTGAGAAGGTGGAACCTAGAGAGGAAGATTTGGTGGTAGCTCAGCAAATAAATGCCCAAAGGCCCGAGCCCCAGTCGGACAATGATTCCAGTGCCACATGCAGTGCTGATGAGGATGTGGATGGAGAGCCAGAGAGGCAGAGGTGAGGCTCGTTCCGTAAGTCCTACCCTGTGCTTACTCAGCTGGTTGCTGACTGAATCACAGGGTGGTACTGGCTGTAGACATGGCTCCTATATAAATATTGGCAAGTTACAGGTAGTCTCTACGATTTTAATATTGGGCTGATACTATTCTGTTTAACCAGAAACAATTAGCATGGTCATTTTAATGAAATAGATTATACGTTTTTCCTACATCTGTCTTGTTATGTGTATTCTGTATGATAGCAAAAAAGGGAATTTCAACTAATAAAGTTGTGAATAAACCACAGATAACTGTTGTGCCTAAGGAGGCAGCAGTAGGGTGTGGTGATGAAGGTGGAGGCTAGAGCCATTAAGGAGCTCCTGCTGCTGTAAGACAGTGCAGCCTCAAAACAAGGCCTACTAGCCCCTACTTGTTAGATAGAAGAAAATGCTGAAAAGAAAAACACGTTCAGTGTTCTGAACGTTTTTAGAAAGTATAATTTTAATGATAATTATCACCACTTTTTTGTATCAGTTAAAATTTTAGATTGTTCATTTTTGTAATTTAAAATATCAGGTATAATGCAGATTAATTTACAAGTTTTATTTATGTATTTATTTTTTGAGATGGGAGTCTTGCTCTGTTGCCCAGGCTAGAGTACAATGGTGCAATCTTGGCTCACTGCAGCCTCTGCCTCCTGAGTTCAAGTGATTCTCCTGCCTCAGCCTCCCAAGTAGCTGGGGGGCACATGCCACCACGCACGGCCAATTTTTGTATTTTTCATAAAGATGGGGTTTCGCCATGTTGGCCAGGCTGGTCTTGAACTCCTGACCTCCAGTGATCTGCCCACCTCAGCCTCCCAGAGTGGTGGGATTACAAGTGTGAGCCACTGTGTCCAGCAATTTACAAGTATTTGTAGTCATTAAAGGTTAATCAATTATACAAAAAAATGAATCATATCTGTGGATTTTGTAAAAATCACAGTAAAAAGATACATATTTTTCAGGTATAGTTACCTCTTTATTTTAATGTATTTTATTTCCTGGTGTTCCCTTTTCCTTAAAATAAATGGAATCACCTATAATTTTAGTAGAATGTTAAATTGGTGCAAATTCTAGAAGTGAATTAGATTGAAACATCACTTAATCTGAACCCAATTAAACCCTGCCCTTTTTTTCTTTTTAATAAGAAAAGGGAGACAAGCTACTCAACAGATAGATAAATTATCTTCAAAGTTTAGCTTTCAGCATTTGTCTTGGTGTCTGTATTTTCAGTTAATATCCAATATATTTTATATCTTATATACTCCATAATGAGATTTGTTACTGGAATAATAATATTGAGCACTATAGTGCCTGATTTCTCAAAGAGTGTTTTATATAGTAGATGCTAGAATTTTCATCAACATGAATCGAAATAAAGTAGGCGTTCTGCTTAACTATTGGTTTATCAGAAAATTTGACTGTCTTTTTCCTTCAGTTCAGAGTAATCTAGATTTTACATTAAGGTGTCAGTCTTTAACTGCAGTAAACACAAATTGATTCAAGCTGTGTAGTCCTTTTTTAAGCATTATTTAATGAAACATCTCATCTAAAATAAGGATTATCTGTGTTTTGCACTGTTGGTTTTGGTAACTATACATGAAGGAAAAATTAGCATGGCAGTAGTTTTAAATGTTAAACATCCTAAGAGATGAACATGACAGTAGTCTTGAAATTCAAAAATTCCATGGAAAAATACGATGTTTTTTGACTGACACCCTAAAGTCTACACTGCTCCCACATGATTGAAATAACACTTTGGATTTTGTGTATCTTTAATATCTTCTTTATGTAGTATGTGAATTCTTTTTAATATATTCTAATTTTCTTACCAATTTATACATTTTTAAATGTTCACCTTCCCCCAGTGACCATGATAACATTGGGAAATATGACCAAACTCCTAAACTAGTGACACTAGTATAAAATTTCCTCAAGTTTATATATTGGGCATCCTAAACTTGAGTGTAGGTATTGGAAATATCAGCCAGTGGAGTGTGAGATGGCAGGGACTATGGTGAACAGAGGAGGGTGTGCTCATGTGAGTGGGGCAGCGGCTGCTAGGTACATGGCAGGTCGCTGCTGTGGGTGAGTGCTGATCCCATGTTGTTGGTTCTTTCCATTTTTTATGAGAAGCCAGAGTCTGGAATTTTGGATGAAATTTTCAATTTAGAAATTGTAGCAGCTTATTCAAATATTTAAAAAAAAATACTCTGTGATTCCCAATAAAACATCCTCTAACAGGTAACTAGTTTTTGACCCATGTTAGGAGGTTTGTGGTAAATTAGGACTGAACAGTTTTAAATGGACTTTGTTCAGATTGTTTTGTTGGTTAGATACAATTCAGATGAATTTCAACCTGTAAGTCAGTATTAGGTTTCTTTTTTCTTTTCTTTTTAATATAAAATGCTTTGCAAGTTGATGTGTTTTTCTTGTGCAGGGGCTATGGTAATCTTTTATCATTTCATTTTAGTGTGTGTTCTGCTGAAGTGAGTACAATATTCAGTTTCTTTATCTGGAAAATCAGCTTTATAGGTTCCTTTTTCCTTAACTGTCCAAATATTTTATACGGGTTAATATATGTGTGTCCATATGTGCATGTGTATGTACATATTAACTTACCAGAAATTATGGTGATTGTATGTTTGAGTCTTAAATAAAAATGTATTCATTTATCTTTTTTTAAATTGACAATTGCAGAATGTTTCCTATGGACTCAAAGCCTTCACTGTTAAATCCCACTGGATCTATACTAGTCTCATCCCCGTTAAAACCAAATCCACTGGACCTGCCACAGCTTCAGCATCGAGCTGCTGTTATTCCACCAATGGTAAGTTTTTATTGTGAGAAGAAAACTAAAGTTGAAAAACAGAGACCTTTATAGAGATATTTCTTCTCTTCTTTAATTGGTTCTTGATGAAAAAAATTGGGGTACAAAACATAACATGAAATTAATCATTGTAACCAATTCTAAGTATGCAGTTCACTAGTGTTCAGTGTGTTAAGTATATTGACATTGTTGAGAAAATGATTCTCAAGACTTTTTCATCTTTCAAATGTGAAATTAATTAAACAAC
Organism: Cacajao melanocephalus; assembly: GCA_963573385.1. NCBI lineage: Eukaryota > Metazoa > Chordata > Mammalia > Primates > Pitheciidae > Cacajao > Cacajao melanocephalus. Next base: position 19,196 of record CAUYLG010029923.1, read on the forward strand.
TCCTCTCTTCCTCCTCCTGCTAGCCACTGGTAAGTGCTATTCTGCTTTCTGGTTCTGTGAGTTTAACACATAATTTAGATACCAATGAAATATTTTGTACCACAACACTTACTATACCAAATGTATGAGTTTTTTCCTCACACTAATGAATTCTCCACCTCTTTGGACACCAGCTAGGTTCCTACGGTTTAGTTCAATTTGGACACTGACTAATGGGGTTACCATAAGGCTACCCCCATTTCTGATGCCAGTTCTATCCAGGTTACTCACACTTCTGACTAGGCTCCAAATTGGAGATTCCTCCGACTCTCCCCTTCAGGTTCCATAATCTGCTAGAATGCCTCAGAGACTTAGGAAAGTAATTTACTTATAATTACTTGTTCATTATAAAGGATATAACTCAGAAACAGCCAAATGAAAGAGATGCATTGGGCAAGGTGTGCAGAAGGAGTGTGGAGCTTCTGTGCCATCTCTAGGCCTGCCACCCTCTCAGCATCTCCACGTGTTCACCAACCTGGAAACTCTTTAAACCCCATTGTTTGGGGTTTTTGTGAAGGCCTCATCACATAGGCATGATTGACTAAATCATTGGCCATTGGTGATGGGTACATGAGCCTTTAGCCCCTCTCCTCTCCCTGGAGGGTTGGGGGTGGGGTGAGCTAGGTGTAGCTGAAAGTTCTAGCCCTTGCTAGGCATGGTGATGCCCACCTGTAGTCCCAGCTCTGTGTTCCCAGCATTTGGGAGGCTGAGGCAAGAGGATTGCAGGTTCAAGCCCAGGTTGGGTAAAATATTGAGAGACATCCTACCACAAGCCCCAAAGAAGTTCCAGCCTCATGCCTTGTGGTCTTTTGGGCTCCCAGCCTGTATCCTGAGGCCATCTAGATGCCCCCAGCCAGGTGTCATCTTGTTAGCATACAAAAGACACTCTTACTGCTCTGAAAATTCTACAGATTTGAAACAAAGAAAAGTCTTTGGAAGAGAGACCAAATAATTTTTATTGTATCACACAGTGTCATATAAATGAAATTATACAGTATTTGTCATTTTGTGATAGGCTCATTTCACTCAGTATAATGTCCTCTAAGTATATTTAGCACATGCCAGAATTTCTTTCTTTTTAAAGGCTGAATGATACTCCGTTGTATCTGTATGTCACATTTTATTGATTCATCCATTTATGGACATTTGGGTTGCGTCCACCTCTGGACTATTGTGACTAGTACCTCTATGGTCAGTCCTTGATTTTAGTACCTTGGTTTTTCTTATATCCTCCTTTGCTGGGCTTGGGTTAGGGAGTGCTAAGACATATCGGAGAGAAGGGTAGGAAGATGCTGAGTCTAACTTTAAACTCTTATAGATAACCAAGGTTTATATCCTTAGTGCATTGATTTTTCAAATGACTTGTGATGATTGTTTGAAATGGTCATTTCCAGTTAAGAAAAAAAAAATTATAATGCTCTAGCCATAAATATTAGTAAGTGCTGTTTTTGTTTGTAACCATAGCAATAAGGAGCCATAAAACAGTAGTAGCATTAAGCATATAATTAGGTTTTGAAAATTTAGAATGAATAGAGATTATGGCTAGCTCTAGTATACAATTTTAAATGTAGTTTATTTTTATATTTTACCTTAAGCTACAGATTTCAAGTCTGTTTTATTTTCATTTTACCTTAACAGTCTGTATAAATTTGACTCATTTTTGATACTAAATTCCAATCTTGGGTATTGTTGTTTTCTTTAGTTATGTCCTCTTTATTCAAATATTTAAAGCTCTTGCTTTATTCAAAAATGTGTTTTCTGTCTTAAATAGTTAATTATGGAAAAATAAAGTAGTTAATTATGTACTTATTACAAAAAGATCATTAAACATTTGTTCATTGATTCATTCAGATGAACACTTACTGAGTGATTAGTTTAAGACGATGTTCTTCGTATTGTGGAGAATATATATATATCTCCTCTGATTTTAAAAAAACTAAATTTAGGGACTGGTCTGCATAATAAAGAAAAGGGGCTGTGTGTGGTGGCTCACGCCTGTAATCTTAGTGCTATTGGGGGGCTGAGGCAGGTGGATTGCTTGAGCGCAGGAGTTCCAAGAGCAGCCTTGGCAACACGGTGAAACCCTGTTTCTATACACACACACACACACACACACACACAAATAGGAAAGTTAGCTCAGCATGGTGACATGCACCTGTGGTTGGGAGGTTGAGGTGGGAGGATCGCTTGAACTTGAGACTTTGAGCTTGTGGTGAGGTGAATGGTGCCAGTGCACTCTAGCCTGGGTAAAAAATCGAGACACTGTCTCAAAACAAAACAAGAGCATAAAAGAATTACCGTAAAGGTTAAAATGAATTAAAATGTGATGCTCTATTAGGTTAAAAATACTATGGATGTTTTGGAGAAGAGGGAATGTCTTCTTCATCAGCCTTAAAAAAAGAAAGAAATTCTGGCATGTGCTTAACGAAGACCCTGCATAAGAAATAATATTTTCATTGGATCAAAACAGCTCATTTGGCTTTATAGCAAAAGGAGGAGAAACCATATTTACTTGTAAGACAAAGCACAAAGGCAAGAAAGTTAGGGGTTTTACGATCAGTGAATGATACTACTTATGCTGGGGAAAAACTGTGGAAGTCTTAAGTTACCAGATTCTAAAAAAGTCAGATCTCTAGGGCATACTAGTGATATTTGTTATTCATGAAGTATTTGATCATGGACTGTGTTCTGGGCTATTTTTTTTTTTTAATACAAAAATTAACTCAAGATTTCTGGGCTATTTTTTAAGTATTGGATAAAATATCTTGGTTTCTTCATAAAGTCAGAGAGACAGAAAAGTAACAATTTCAAACTGTGGTAAATACTGTGTATGTGAAAGCAATGAACAGGCTGCAATGAGAAGGAAAACGGGGAGGGAATCACTATGTTTTATTGGATGGTTATGGGTGACCTATCTTAAGAACAGTCCATATCTGTCCTAAGAGAATGGCTATGTGAATGAATTGGTTGTAGGAGAGGAGGAGATTGATTAGTCAGGGATGGCTGCCAAGTTTCTGGCTAAAGCACCTGAGGTTCCATGTCTAAAATGTAGAGCAACTGAAGAAGAAGAATAGAGTTAGAAAATGAGAAGTTCCCTTCTTATTGTAAATTCTGAGCTTCCTTGAGATATCCCAGGTGAAGTTGTTAGGTAGGCCATTTTATATGAGTGTGGAACTTGGAGAAGGTGTCTTGAGGAAATAGAAAACTTATGAATCATTAACAAATGGATGGCATTTAAATCAACATAAATGGATGTTATCTGCTGGGCACAGTGGCTCACACCTGTAATCCCAGCACTTTGGGAGGCCGAGACAAGCGGATCACTTGAGGCCAGGAGTTTGAGACCAGCCTGGCCAACATGGCGAAACCTCTTTTCTACTAAAAAAAATAGAAAAATTATCTGGTGTGGTGTTGCACACCTATAATCTCAACTACTTGGGAGCCCGAGGCAGGAGAATTGCTTAAACCTGGGAGGTGGAGGTTGCAGTAAGCAAGATCGCACCACTGCACTGCAGTCTGGGCAACAGTGAAATTGTGTCTCAAGAAAAAGAAAAAATACATAAATGGATGTGATCCCTGGTGAAAGAGAGATGAAGGACGGGACCTAGGGCCAAGCCACAAGGGACTTGACTGCCATCAATTAGAATCAGACAGATGTGTTTTAATTTCTGATTTTTGATTTCTCTTATTATTGTGTGGTTTATATTGTTATCCGTTCTGAAAGAAAACTAGGTCTCACTGTGTTGCCCAGGCTGGAGTACAATGGTGTGATCTTGGCCCACTGCAAACTCTGCTTCTTAGGCTCAAGCTATTCTCCTGTGTCAGCCACCCGAGTAGCTGGGACTACAGGCGTACACCACCGCACCCAGCTAAATTTTTGTAGTTTTGGTAGAGACAGGGTGTGACCATTTTGGTTAGGCTGGTCTTGAACTCCCGACCTCAGGTGATCTGTCCACTTTGGCCTTCCAAAGCACTGGGATTACAGGTGTGAGCCACTGCTCCCGGCCTTAAGCATTATTCTTGAAGATTACTTGGATTAAAAATTGATGAAATTAATTCAACCAGTAATATGACAGAAATAAGCATTACTTGTAACAGATGGCAGTTATCACAACATTGGTTGTTGGCATATTTAGATTTATTTTCTTCCTGTAGGTATCCTGCACCCCATGTAACATACCAATTGGAACCCCAGTGAGTGGCTATGCTCTCTACCAGCGACACATTAAAGCAATGCATGAGTCAGCACTCCTGGAGGAGCAGCGGCAGAGGCAAGAACAGATAGATTTGGAATGCAGAAGTTCTACGAGTCCATGTGGCACATCCAAGAGTCCAAACAGAGAGTGGGAAGGTAGGTAAAGAGAACTATCACCACAGATAAGTTTTATGAAGGGAAACAAAGCTAAACCCAAAAGTAGTGTCCATTGTGCTTTGTAAGTTATCAGCTTCCCAGTTGGTTGTTGTGTTTGTCTCTAGGAGACATAGTTCCTTAAATTGACCTCGGTTAAGCTATGAAAAAAATGTTAGTATTATTAACTACTAAAGGACGCCAGTAATATTTTTAGTAGCATTCTAGTTAATGTGAATTTTCTGATATTCATCTTTATGCTGGAAGTCATTATAAATAAAGTCATGCTTTATGTTCCATTCGTCTGAATTTTCAGAGTAAGTGAGAATTATTGTCCTGTCCTTGAAGCAAATCACCTTCGAATATTACACTGTAATATTCACATTCTCTGGTAGATGAGAGACACAACTTTGTGTAGTGGATATTCCCAATCAAATGCTGGCTCAGCCTTCACCTTGGCATTTGCCAGCTGTGTGGCCACAGGCAAGTCACTTAACCTTTCATAGCTTTAGTTTTCTCATCTGTAAAATGAAAATAATAGTACACATCTACCTTGCTGAGGTTGTAAAGTTAAGGAGCATTTGGTATTGTTATATAACACATGGCTCTGCACTATTTTATGTATAATGTAGTATGTTATTACATACTAATTAGTGTATTAGTATTGCATATACACAGAATTAGTAGCTACTACGGAGGTACCTGTTTTCATTGTTATGTCACTGTTTTTATTTCAAGCAATAGATTTGAATTGGTGCATTGCTGTTTTAGTTTCTTTTACTTTCTTTAAAAAAAAGAAAGGAGTGTTTTTAAGTTTTAATACATTCTTCTAACATGGTTAGAAGAATTGGCACGTTTCTGGTTAAGAGTGAGTTAATAGTCTACTTATGCTACAGTATGCTTAGAATATAAGAATACTGAAATAGTCTGAATGATTGAGAAGATTCTTTGTAGTACTTTACGTTGCTAAATAAGAGCTATTAGCTTTACAATGCCATGCATTCCAAGGGCTATTTAATATAAAATAGGAACTGTGGTACTTATGATCCTGCCGACTCTGCCCAGATGACACCAATAATGAGTTATTAATTACATAACACACAGAAACTCTTATGTTACAGTTTTAAATGTAAACTTGTTAATCTTTTAAACATAAATCTTGTGTTAGGAAAAATGTGAACCAGAATGATAATATCCAGCAGGGAATATAATAAGTGCTGAATGAATATTTCCTTGAATGAAGGTGGAAATATTGATACTTTTTAGGCTTTTAGTCTGTCGCATCTCGAGAATTCTTAATCCCTAGTTCTGTAATTGACACAACAGGTACTCAGTAATTACACCTTAAAGGAATAAATTATAAATGAATGACATAATGGAGATATTGTTATCATATTTCACTGCAAGGTATTAATGGACTTATCGCAGGTGTTTGTCTTTTGAACATTCCAATTATGAGTAAATCCATCAGTGGAAAATGATACTTTAGAGGATAATGTAAAAGTCTTTGGATGTATTCCTTACATTAATGATTTAGGATAGATTTTGTGAAGAAGTTAGAAAAATGACATTCAAATGGTATCACTTGTTGAACTTTTGCCAAAGCATAACATTGTTAGTGATATCTCGGTCCTTTTAATATGGATATCATATTATAATTTTAGAGCCTCAATATCTTTTCTTGGTCTGCTTTATAAAATAAGTTGTATTTGGGAACTAAAGAAACTGAACCAGGCTAGAGCCCAAAATTCTGAGACTCCAAATTGTGAATTGTGTTTCTCTGGTAGTCACATTAATGCACATGGTTTAGAACTCAGTGGTATCCTAATTTTTAATCATAATTCAGTCATCTTAAAACCAAATTGTAATTATACTTTTCATTAGTATGACATTAAGAATTTTATAGTTTGGCTGAGGGTGATCCTCTACAAAGTAGGGACAGTTGGTTACGTTTTATCCAAAGGTTGTTTTGTTTTTAGCTAAACTCCCTAGTATATTCATCCAGTAATTTGTTTAACAAGTACCAGAAGTCTCTCCCTGAGTCTAACTTGTAGTTCAGCATATAGGATAATCTTTCAAATAACATTTAAATGTTTGCAGTTAAGATGCTTGTATCTAGGATGTTTGACACAAATAATTTACATTTAACCTCATAAAACAGTTTATAGAATGTGAAGAATAGTGAGAGTATATATTTATGTATAAAATATCACCAAATATTGGTACAGTTCACCTGAATTAGGGCCATGTCTTTTACTTTTTCCTTCATGGTCTCATTTAGAAAGTAACACGCAGCACTTATTGTCCAACTATTCGGTTGTATTTATTTTCTCTTAATGTGAATTGTATAAATAATTACTATAGGTATCCCTGTTTTAAGTTGCTTAAAGCTTTTCGCATCTGTAGAAAAGGTTGAAGAAGACCTTAGAGAACTGTTTTCACTTACCAGTAACATATACACGAGTTGACCTCTGCTTTACTGATAACTTTTAAGCCTCTTTTTTGCAGTGAAGGAACTCGAACTTCAGCATATAAAGTTAGAATTGAACTTCTAATGCAAATTTAACAAAATTATTTAATTAAAATGAGTTAATGCTTCTATGAAACTGACCCTAGTTTGTTGCATGTTTATTTTGTTGCCGTTGCTGTTTTTCTTTTCCTGCTCTGGATTCATGGTGATTTAAAATAGCTGTGTTTAGAACCATCCAAATTTCCATCATTTTAAAAAAAAGAAACCGCTACTGTGACTAGCGGATTTTTTTTTTTTTGACATAGTTATAAACTTACTGGAAATGGTAAAATAATCAGACATTGAATTTTTAATACATTATCATATTAAATTCTCTAGGAAGGAAGTGGTGATTTCTTTGGGGGTTGGGTTATTTCATAAATCTGTTTATCCAGTATTAGGACACTTACTCTAATTCATTATATTAATATGTCAAAGAAGGAAAAAGTACCATCATCTTGATGGATACCCCAGAGACATCTGAAATTTGACACCCAGTCCTTTAATGGGACGCTATTGCACTGTGGTTTAGAGCTAAGGGTCCAGAATTATAATGCTTTTAAAAAAATCCCTGGTAGACCTTTATGAGATGTGATTTTTCTGAGCCTGTTTCCTCATCTGTAAAATGGTGTTAATAATCACATTGGTCTTGAGGGCTAAATAATTTATGTAACACACACTGCCTAACACTTGAATATCAGTTGATATTTCTGTAATTGTTTTTTATTTTTAAAAGCACCTTCGTAAATGATTACTAAACATAGTGTAGTAAGGAAATCAGAGGTTTAGGTATTTTGAGGGAAAAGACAAATTATTTACAGGGTAAGATTATTCACCTAGAAAGCCTAAAAGATCAACTGAAAAGTTATAAGAGCTAAAAGGAAAGTTCATTAGGTTTCTCAGAAAAAATTATTACACAGAAATCTGCATCTTTCCTATATGTCTGCAGTAATCAGATTTATTTATATAAACCCATATCTTTGAAAGAGCTGGTTTTCTTACCAATGTAACATATCTAGGAAAAATTTTTAACAAGCAGTGTATGGACCTATTTGACAAAAACAAGATTTCTCTACTAGAAAATTTGTTATTATAAAATGTCAAGTCTGTATTTATTCATAAATGTAATACAAGTCTAATGAAAATTTCAGTGATTCTTTGTTTTGGGAGGAAGTACTCAAAATGATTTTATATTTAGATTTACCTGAAAAGAGAAATGGATACAACTAGGTAATGAAAATAATAAAATGAGTGAGAATTTGTTCTGACAGACATTAAAATGCTACAGATCTAAGTGGTCAGGGTTACAAATGAGTTTTACTTTGTGCTTTTTTGATTTTCAAGAATTAAAGATGTTAATTTCATTTTAAAAAGAAATTATATTTTAAAGTCTTAATATGACTGCATTTCTGACATGCCCTTTAAATGTTTAAAGTTTCTTTATGCTTTATGTGGAGATAACTTACATGATAAGTAATTTTCATTAGAATTATTGTAGTTATATTCATGGTTTTATAAGCTTAAATAGGATTTTTGGATTTGTTTGATCTGCATTTTTTGAAAGGCTTCTTCTGTTTCTTAATTAAATTTGTTTCTGTGACTATTATCAAGCACTGAACTTCAACAGGCTAATTACAAGAGTTGAAATCCTTGCAAAGCTAATAACCTCCAGTCAGGCCAGATTTGAATGAACAGAATTGCTTGATAATCTGATGTTTGCCTGTTGTAATTTTTTTTTTTTTTGCATGTGAAAACACTTGATTCTCCTTCAGAGGAGAGAGAAGTTCTTGTTCTTTTAAAGGGAAAACTAGTAAATGAATTTTTGAGGATACACAGAAGATTTAGATTTATAGGATTTCTTAATTTCTCTGTGGGTGGATTTTACCCCCAGGAATTTTAGACTTTAATTATAGTATATAGTCGGATCTGCCCCTGGATGGTGTGGGCTTGGTCCTTTCACACTTACTATTTTAATTTGGGGTTCTTCCCTTATTTTGATAACTTTAACTTTCATAGGAAAATCAGTCGCCTATATGCCTTATGCTGAGGTCAAACGTGCTCTAGAACAGGAAGCACAGATGCACAATACTGCAGCAAGGTCAGCCTCACCGTGTAGGCTTTCTCCAAGAGAAGTCAGTAAAGCCGCTCCACAGCCTGATATGAGTGCAGCCCGCTATAGTGTCCCGCCAGGTAAATATCACTCCTCTGTGCAGTGGCTGCTGGCCATCTACCCACAGATGTCCCATGTGGGTGGTTTAATCTCATGAATGAACTGCTTTTCCAGGACATGTCCTTGCTGTTTCAAAATAACTTTGTTTCTCTGCATTCCATCATCAGTTGTATTTAGTTAAGTTCACTGGGCCACTGGGAAATTTGTGTTCACATATTTATACTGTGACATTGACTGGCTCTTCCTTCAAGAAGAGTACGTGAATTTGTAAAAGTCTTGATCTCCCCATCCTCAAAATTCAAGTGTTCTGTGAGAGCCAGAATCAGTAAATGTTTCTCAAAATATGCAAGATGCAAAAAGGATGTATAACTGGTTGTCAGTCATGTCTGCGTATTCTATGAAGTAGTGTTATCAGCTGTTCTTAAGAAGTACCCTAAGAATGATGGCAAGAGGTAAACATTTTTGAAGACTAATGTTTGCCATGCTAAGCAGAAATAGTTTGAAATGAGCATCAGCTTGAAAGCTCTGGTTTGAAAGAGAGTTGACTATTTCAACCCCGCAAATAGTATTTGTGACTTAAATATGTATACAGGCTTAAGTGAATGAGAAATTTAAATAGAAATGTTCATTGTTGGTTTCATCTTGCATTTTTAATTTGTGATTTAAAAATTCAGGAATGACTGAGATAGGTAACATGTTGTAAACTAGGAAATGGACTATTTTAAAATCATTTCTCTTTCCTTTTAAAAGTCCTTCAGCCTGCTCCACATCAAGTGATAACTAATCTCCCTGAAGGCGTTCGGCTTCCGACAACTCGACCAACCAGGCCGCCGCCCCCTCTCATCCCATCATCCAAAACCACAGTGGCTTCAGAAAAACCATCATTTATAATGGGAGGCTCCATCTCACAGGTGAAATGGCTTCTCTTTACAGATTTCTTGTTGAATGTGGCTTTGGTAAAGCTTTTTCCTCCTTCTCTGACACTGATCTGTCAGAGTACTAGTAAATAATAATCTGTCTGAATATAGAGCTTCAAGTATGGCAGCAGTCGCTATACTCTTGCCACAAGAGTTTTCAGTGGATTGTGTACCCAGATTGAGTGGCCATGGCATAACACCCATTTAATTACACTTGGCACTTGACATACCACCTGGTTTAATTTACATCATTCTAAACTTACAAGTTTTAAACTTAGTTTCAAACAGTAGAATATTTGTTCACTAACCTATGGTAAAGGCTCTAAATATTAAATTATAGGTGGTTAGTATTTTAGTTTATTCTGACTTTGGCCACTAAATCTTTTTTCTGGTTCATTACGTTTTTAAAATTTGAGATACAGTCTGGTCTTAACAGTTCCATCAGTTTTGACTAACATGTACATCAGTGGTCACACCCCTGTCAAGTTGCTGAAGACCTTCCATCACTTCAAAAGTGTTCTCATATTCCTTCCCAGGCCATCTCCCCTCCCACTGCATGAAGCAACCACTGTTCTACTTCCTGTTGTTGTAGATATGTCTTGGCTTTTTTAGAACTTAATGTGAATGGAATCAAACATGGTGTACTCTTTTGTGTCTGTCTTCTTTAACTCAGCATAATGGTTTTAGGGAATTTATCCAGGGTTTTATGTAATCAGTAGTTTCTTCTTTTTTATTGCTGAGTAATACCAGTTTGTTTATCCATTCTCCTGTTGATGAAAACCTAAGCTGTTTTCAGCAGCCATGAATAAAGCTGGACATTCTTGTAATGGGTTCTTTGTGGACATATGTTTTTATTTTTCTTGTGCAATTACCTGGGAGTGGAATTACTAGGTTTATGTATATTTTATACTTTTCCAGAGTGGTTCTACAATTTTACGCTGCCACTAGCGATGTACAAGACTTGTGATTGCTCTATTTGCTGTTGTCAGTCTTGGTCATTTTAGTCATACTTGGTGTGTAATAATATCTTATTGTGGTTGTATTTTACATTTCTCTGACAACAAACAATGTTGGGCACTTTTCATGTGCTTATTGGCCATTTGTACACCTAAGAAGTGACTGTTTAAATCTGATTATATGTTTCTACTGGGTCTTTTTTGATACTGTGTTGTATATCTTTACTATGGTGATGAAAGTTCTCTGTTAGATATATATGTTACAAATATTTTCTGTTTTTTGTTTGTTAACTTTCTTATTGGTGTTTTGATGAGCAGAAGTTTCAAATTTTTATGTAGTCTAAATATATATTCACACCTTTTTCTCCTATGATTAGTTTTATTTTCCTAAGAAATCTTTGCCTGCTCCAAGGTTGTGAGATTTATTCACCTGTGTTCTTTCTGAAAGCTTTACAGTTTTGGTTTTTATATTCAGGCCTGTGACCAGTCTCAAATTAGTTTTTGTGTATAGCATAAGGTCAGGATTAACATTCGTGTCTATTTAAATTTCTAGTTGAAAAATAACATCAGGCCGGGTGCGGTGGCGCAAGCCTATAATCCCAGCACTTTGGAAGGCTGAGGTGGGTGGATCACCTGAGGTCAGGAGTTCAAGACCAGCCTGACCAACAGGTGAAACCCTGTCTCTTAAAAAAAAAAAAAAAAGAGAAAATCAGTTGAAAAGTCTTTTACTTGTTTGATTGCTTTAGTTCCTTTGTTAGAAATCATTTGACGGTATATATGGGTCTGTTTCTGCACTCTCTCCATGCTGTTCCACTGATTTACTTGTTCATCCTTTTGTCTTGATTACTATAGCTTTATTGTAAGTCCTGATATTATGTAGTATAAGTCTTCAGTGTTTTTGTTTTTCAAGATTGTTTTGACTATTTGATGTGGTTTACATTTTCATATAAGTTATATAATCAGCTTATCAATTTTTATCTCCTCCGTTTTTTTTGGTTCCCAAGTTTTATTCAAGAACTCATACAAAACATTCCAGATAAATGAGTTTTAACCTTCATCTTCCTTTTCTTCTTTGTCCTGGTTAATTTGGAAGTAATGCAATTCAAATTTCTCTTTGCTGTTAGCAGCTATGCACAACCAATTACATAGCTTATTCAGGTATTTTTTGGGTGAACTATTTCAAATACCTTTTGGAAAAAAGCACCTCAGAAGTTACAGTGCTTGTGTTCTTGCTCCTTTCGATGGGTACTACCTTTCCCACAAGATTCCCAGCGGTTCCATTCACTTTAATTCTGTCTTAGAGAAACTGCTCACAATTAGCAGCATCTTCTACAGGGTAGATCCAGGCATCCTGCCTTACCTCCCACCACCCCCTTCTTCCCCCCACTTTGCCACTTTTTCATGGGCACCTGGAAGCAGCAAAGGCAGAAACAATCTGTTTGTCATTCTACTTAAAGAAAAAAAATTGTACTGGGATTTATTTTTCTCCCTTTCCCTCTCCTCCTCCCCTTCCTTTGTTGAAACATGTTTTAAGGGAGATTTTTATTTTTACTCCCTAAACATGAATCATTTAAGCAAAACCAACTTAACTATATAAATGTAGCAAAGTAAGGGGAAAATAACACAAACTACCCAGGAGGCAAAGATTGTGGGGAGGAGGTGGGTGCAGTTGGCATATAACATATACATAAATGCTTTATAAATTGCCTGCTCAGTACTGCCTCCCCAGAAGGCAAGCACAAGGACCCATTTTAAGAGGATGTTTCCCCCTAAACATCAGAGAATGCTTCAACTTATAGCTTAAGGTTTAAAAGACCAAAAAAAAAAAAAAAAAAAAAAAACTAACCAAAAAAACCCACAAACCACCCATCTGCTGGGATTTTTATTGGGATTATATTAAATCTGTAGATCAATTTGGGGTAAAAATGGAAATCTTAACCTCAAATCTTCTAATCCATGAACTTATATATCTTTTTATTTATCTATATCTTTCAGCAGTGCTTTAAAGTTTTCACTTTAGAGATTTGTACATGTTTTGTTTGATTTATATTTGGCTATTTGATTCCTTTAAATGTATTTTTTTTTTTTTTTGAGACAAGGTCTTGCTGTGCAGTAGTGCAATCATAGCTTACTGTAGCCTCCAACTTCTGGGCTCAAGTGGTCCTCCCACCTCAGCCTTCCGAGTAGCTAGGAATGTTTTTTGTTTGTTTTTTTCTTTTTTTGAGATGGAATCTCGCTCTGTCACCCAAGCTGGAGTGTAGTGGCAGGATCTCGGCTCACTGCACCCTCCGCCTCCCAGGTTCAAGCGATTCACCAGCTTCAACCTCCCAAGTAGCTGGGACTGCAGGTGTGCACCACTGTGTCTAATTTTTTTGTATTTTTAGTAGAGTTAGGGTTTTACCATGTTGGCCAGGCTGGTCTCAAACTCCTGACTTCAGGTGATCTGCCTGCCTCAGCCTTCCAAAGTGCTGGGATTACACACGTGAACCACCGCACCCGGCCTTTAAATTTTTATTTTCCAATTCTTTTATATAGACGTACAATTGATTTGTATATCTTGGCTTTGTCTCCTGTAACATTTACTTAGTGCTTCTAGTAGGGTTTTTGTTTTGGTATATTTCTTAGGATTTTTTATATATGCATGTCATCTGCAAATAAACAGAGTTTTACTTCTCCCTTTCAAATTTTTATCCTTTTCATTTTCTTGTTTTATTGTAGTGGCTGGGCAAGAGCTTTTGGTGGAATACTGAATAGAATTGGTGAACATGGACATGCATTTCTTGTTGCTCATCTGAGAAGGAAGGCATTCAGTATTTTACTGTTAGGCAAAGTGTTAAGTTTTTCATGGATGTTTTTCATCAGATTGATGTTTCCTTCCATTCTTATTTTGCTGAATCCCACCCCCACTCCTAGTTCTTATATATTTTTTTAGCTCCAGAATTTCTATTTTGTTTTTTAATGATTTCTTTCTCTTTGTTGGTATTCTGTATCTGGTAAAACATCATTCTTGTACTTTCTTTTTTTTCTTTCTCTCTTCTAGAGCAACTCTGTTGCTCAGGCTGGAGTATAGGGGCACAATCTTAACTCAGTGTGCAGCATCAGTCTCCTGGGCTTAAGCAATCCTCCTGCCTCAGCGTCCTGGGTAGCTGGAACTAGAGGCATGCGCTACCATGCCGGGCTTTTTATTTTTGTTTTTTGTTGAGACAGTCTTCATATATTGTTAAGGCTGGTCTCAGACTCTTAGCCTCAAGCGATCATCCTGCCTGGGTTTCCCAAAGTGTAAGGATTAAAGAAGGCATGCTACTGCATCTGGCCTCCTTTAATTTAGGCATGATTCATTTTAGTTCTTGGAATATATTTATAATAGCTGATTTAAAGTCTTTAGTAAGCCCAAAGCTCAGGAATAGTTTCTGTTCACTGCTCTGTTTCATATGTACAGCTCACACTTTCATGTTTCTTAGCGTATCTTGTAATTTTTAGTCAAAAACTGGACATTTTATATAATGTAATAACTCTGGAACTTGGATTCCCTCCTACTTTTCAGGGCTTATTTCTAGGTTTTTAAAATTTTATTTTTGCTGTTATTATTTGCTTAGTGACTTTTCTTAACTAATTCAGAAAAGTTTGTATTACCTGTTATATGCAGCTACTGAAGTCTGGTTAACTTCAGCTAATGATTAGAAAGAGATTTCCTTAAATGTCTAAAATCAGTAAAATCAGTCTTTGCTGAGGAGGCCTCTTTGTGTGTTGGGCACTTGATAGCTTTGCCTTAGTCTTCACTTTCTGGCTCGCAGAGCCTTAAGGGCAGCTTGAGTTAAGAGCATAGGGCCTTCCCATGTCTTTCCTAGGCATAGCCATAGCCTTGCACATGCATGTAGTGTTCTAGGTTCTCAGGAATATGTTGGAGTTTTTCAGACCCCCATGAATATCTCATTCTCTGACTTTTAAGCATTTTGGTTAGCCTATTGTTTACCCTGGCTGTTATCTACTGTCTCAGGCAGTGGAGAGGTTAATCACTTGCCTGTGTTTTTGGCAAGCCTCTACCTTCTCTCTCACTCTAGTCAGGTCAAAAAGACAGCTTTGTGAATGGAGTCTCCCAGAGAACCAGCGGATAAGTCAGACAATGACAGTTATTTGGGAATGAGACTTTTAAGGAGCTCCAACCTTGCTCTTTCCCTTCTAGTGGCTGCCAGGCAGCTAGTTTGCACTATGTATGATTGTGTCCCTTTGTTTTTCAACACTACCGTAGAGCTTAATGAGGAGAATGAGAATAGAATAAGTTAAAATGTCACAAAACCCACTGTTCTTACCTAAATTCAGCTATTTTTTTAAAAATAAATGTTTCCAGATTTCTACAAGCCTTTGACTAATTTCCAGGGTTCTTTAAAAGTTAATTCTTACATCACTTGAGCCTGGGAGGTAGAGGTTGCAGTGAGCTGAGATTGCACCACTGCACTCTAGTCTGGGTGACAGAGCAAGACTCTGTCTCAAAAAAAAAAAAAAAGTTGACTCTTACAGTTTTTCCATGTTTTCTTGTTGCTTTTATGGAAGAGAGTTTTTGGAAGTACTTATTACTTTGCTGTATTTGCTGATATCACTCTCCATAGCATTTTTAGTAGGAATGAATATTAATAATAGTAGCTTACATTTTGATTGCAATGTGCAAGTGCTTTATGTAATTTATTAATAGCAAATATTATCTACATGTAATGTATGGTAATTTTAGAAGACATATCCTACTCCCTTTAAAATTTTTTTACATTGGTCTGGGCACAGTGGCTCATGCCTGTAATCTCAGCACTTTGGGAGGCTGAGGCAGTTGGATCACAACGTCAGGAGTTCGAGATCAGCCTGACCAACATGGTGAAACCCCATCTCTACTGAAAATACGAAAATTAGCTGGGCGTGGTGGTGCATGCCTATAATCCCAGCTACTCAGGAGGCTGAGGCAGGAGAATCACTTGAACCCGGGAGGTGGAGGTTGCAGTGAGCCAAGGTCATGCCACTGCTCTCCAGCCTGGGTGACAGAGTAAGACTCCATCTCAAAAAAAAAAAAAAAAAAGAAGAAGTAAATAAATTTTAAAAATAAAAAAAAATTAAAAAATAAAGCAATCTACAATGAAGATTTTTTTTGCTTTACAAAAACTATTCTTAGTTTTGGGTAGAGGGGATATACTTTTTTTTTTTTTTTTTGAGCTGAGGTCTTGCTCTGTTGCCCAGGCTGTAATGCAGTGGCATGATCTTGGCTCACTGCAACCTCCGCTTCCCGGGTTTAGGCAATTCTCTGCCTCAGCCTCTGGAGTAGCTGGGATTACAAGTGCGTGCCACCACTCCTGGCTAATTTTTTGTTTGTTTGTTTATTTATCGTAGAGAAAGGGTTTCACCATGTTGGCCAGGCTGTTCTTGAACTCCTGACCTCATGATCCACCCGCCGTAGCCTCCCAAAGTGCTGGGATTACAGGCGTGAGCCACCGCGCCTGGCCTGGGGTATATTTTTTTAAAAACAGAAATGGGAATGCTGACTTTGTGAAATTGACCTTGTGAGAAAACAATGTTTAATCTCAAAATTTTTTTTTTTAGGGAACACCAGGCACTTATTTGACTTCTCATAATCAGGCTTCCTACACTCAAGAAACACCTAAACCCTCAGTGGGATCTATCTCTCTTGGACTGCCACGGCAACAGGAATCTGCTAAATCAGGTCAGTGAGTTAATACAGTCATAATGTGCATAATGTGTCTACATTTGTAGTATCACAGCCAGTAATTTAGTACTGGGTTGCTTCATGTTTCTCTGCCTTTCCACAGCTACTTTACCCTACATCAAGCAGGAAGAATTTTCTCCACGAAGCCAAAACTCACAACCTGAAGGTCTATTGGTCAGGGCCCAACATGAAGGTGTAGTCAGAGGTAAAATATTGCTGTTTGGCAGAAATACTAAACTTTTGTCCCCAGTAAATTTATTAAAGTAAGTTATTAATATATTTTAATGATTTTAATATTTTTTAACTATAGTCTTTAAATTCTAAATTTGTTTTCTTTCCATGTAAAAGTTATTTTAAAACTTTGAAATTCCATGTTTCAGCAGTTCTTTAGTATTATTTTGGAAGTACATTTTAATGAAACAAACACCATGGTTTTTGTGCTGCTTTTTCCCTTTCTTCTTATTTGAATAAGAAAGTAGGGGCTGTTTTTTTGTGTTTTGGGGCAGGGGCTGGGGGTATAATTTGCTAATAGCTTTGTTTGTATTCAGGTACCACGGGAACCATACAAGAAGGAAGTATAACTCGGGGAACTCCAACCAGCAAAATTTCAGTGGAGAGCATTCCCTCCCTACGGGGCTCTATCACTCAGGTTAGTTATGATCATCTCTAATATACTGAACAGAAGCTCAGAAAAAATGAGAAGTAATTCTTAGCATTTGGCTGTTAGTTTTGTGGCTTAAGCTCACTATCTACACAGAGACGTTAATGTGATCATTTTGACTGCAAGCTATATTATGTATATTTTGGTTCATTTGAAAAGGTCACTTATTTGCAAATTGGAAGAAGAACTATGTGCTAATTGATGCAGCTCTTATTGTCTTCCTGGAAAAGCCTTTACCAGGTGTTTAGCCTAAATAGAAATTGAGAAGAAAACCATTACAAATTATTTCCTTACTTTTGCCCTTGTGGAGAGGTAGTTCTAGAATCTCAGTATGTGAGCTGCCTTATTAGAATCTAATGCTAAACCAGAAAATGTGGATGGCATTAACAAACGCACCAGCAATCTTCCAATTTTAGGCTAAACCAATTTTGATTAATAAAATTTCTCTCAGTTGTTAATTTTAACTTGAAATATAAAAAATTCTTTATTTTTTTATTTTTATTTTTTGTATCTTTTTAAAAAGTTCTTTATGTATATGCACAAGAGGGAAGATTCTGTTTTGGGAAATCATTGTGAACAGAAACTTGTGTCTTGCATTTTCTAAAGTGTTCGTTCATTGTCACTACGTTTTTCTTTGACTTGTTCCTATTCTCTAGGACAGTTGTTCTCAAGGTGTGATCCCCAGACCAGTAGCATCAGAATCACCTAGAAAATTGCTAGACATTTTCTAGGTGATTCTGATGCTACTGGCAGAAAAGTGCTGGCAGCAGGCATTGCAGTTTTCAGACATAAATTCTCAGGGCTTACCCCAGATTTACTGAAACCCAACACTTGTTGTTGGGGCCTGGCAATCTGTTTTCCCAAGCCCTTCAGTGATTCTGCTAGGGCCTTACTGGCCAAGTGTGGTTTGTGTAGCAGAGCATTGGCATCACTGGGAAGCTTGCTAGAATAATGCAGAAATGTCAATCCTCATTCTAGATTATGTGAATCAAAATCCCCATTTTAACGAGATTCCCAGGTGATTTTTTTCTGAGATGTAGTTCACATACAACTTCCTTGACGGTCAAGTTAAAAACAGAAGAAAAGGGCCAGGCGCAGTGGCTCATGCCTGTAATCCTAGCACTTTGGGAGGCAGAGGTGGGTGGATTATGAGATCAAGAGATCAAGACCATCCTGGCCAACATGATGAAACCCCTTCTCTACTAAAAATAGAAAAATTAGCTGGACGTGGTAGTGGGCACCTGTAGTCCCAGCTACTCGGGAGGCTGAGGCAGGAGAATCGCTCAGACCCAGGAGGCAGAGGTTGCAGTGAGCCAAGATTGTGCCACTGCACTCCAGCCCAGTGACAGAGTGAGACTCACTCTCTCTCTCAAAAAAAGAAGAAAGTTACATACTGATTTGTAAAATCTCTCCTTTAACAGTTGGTCAGTTGTTTCTATTTTTACAAGCTAATGCTTTAATATGGACAGAGGAAAATAAATGGGCCTATAGTATTATTTTTGTCTCTTCACACTAGTATCCAAACTGTGGGAAGAAAGACAGGATGAACTGGGCCAAAGGGGACTAAATTTTATCTGTTTGTTTTAAAATCTGTGCATTTGACGTGAGTACTTCTGAAGTGGGTATTAGAGATTTCTAGATGTTTAGTAATGAGTTCACTTAATGACTGGACAAGTAAATGTATGTCTCTTAACCACTTTTCTTAAGCATATAGTATCAGATCGTGCTCTCTAGGATTTTAGCAGTCCTCAGAGTATAGTGGTGACCCCAAATGTGGGAGTAAACTCAGTCTAGGCCTCTAACTCCTATTTTATTATGCCAAGCTGCTCTCTCTTGCAAAATGCTCTACCTGTTAGGTTCTATGAACTATTTTCCTTGAAGGAAGGGCTCGCTGCATAAAGGAAGAGTAAAAAGAAGCATGGTCACTGGCAACCCAGAGGAGGATTAATGATGGTGAAAATTTAGATAATCTGACCTAAACTGAATCAGTGTCAAAACACGGAGGCATCCAAAGGCCTAACAACCTAGTAGTCAGTTTGATATTTGAAAGTTATTTTTCCCTCATATCACAATTTGAGAGAAAGTTGTAGTATTCTAAATTTAGAACCTAATTTATCATCTTATTTTTATTAGGTTGGTGCAAAAATGTGGTTTCGTACTGTGAATTTTAAATCATTATAGCTAGTCTCAAACACATCTTTATCAAAATAGGAACTATTACAATCAACACATTTTTTGCCAATGAGAAATGTTTGTTTATTCCTATAGCATAAAAATCTGTGCTTCGAGGTTCGACAAACTCTGCATTTTCTTTCTTTTCTTTCCTTTTTTTTTTTTTTTTGACAGAGTCTTGTTCTGTTTAAAAAAAAAAAAAAAGATCATGGTGCAATCTCAGCTCACCACAACCTCCGCCTCCCGGGCTCAAGTGATTCTCCTGCCTCAGCCACCCAAGTAGCTGGGATTACAGGTGTGTGCCACCATGCTCAGCTAATTTTTGTATTTTTAGTAGAGATGGGGTTTCGCCATGTTGGGCAGGCTGGTCTTGAACTCCTGGCCTCAGGTGATCCCCCCATCTCGACCTCCCAAAGTGCTGGGATTACAGGTATGAGCCACTGCACCAGGCCATGGAAAGCATTCTGCTGGTTGTGGAAGCATTTTCCCTGCATAAAGCTGTTGAGATGCTTGAAGAAGTGGTAGTTGTTTGGTGAGAGAGACGTCAGATGAATATAGCAGATGAGGCAAAACTTCATAGCCCAATTTGTTCAACTTTTAAAGTGTTTGTTGTGTGACGTGCGGTCAGGTGTTGTGGAGAAGAATTGGGCCCTTTCTGTTGCCCAGTGCTGGCAGCAGGCATTGCAGTTTTCAGTGCATCTCATTGATTTGCTGAGCATACTTCTCAGTTGTAATGGTTATGCCGGGATTCAGAAAGCTGTAGTGGGTCAGACCGGCAGCAGACCACCTTTTTTTGGTGTAAGTTTGGCTTTGAGAAGTGCTTTGGAGTTTCTTAGTCCAGCCACTGAGCTGGTTGTCACTGGTTTTTGTGTAAAATCCACTTTTCATCACATGGCATCATTTGATTAAGAAATGGTTTGTTGTTGCCTGGAATAAGAGAATACACTTCAAAAGGATGATTTTTTAAAATTTCACTCAGCTTATGAGGCACCCACTTATTGGAGCTTTTTCACCTTTCCAATTTTCTTCCAATGCCAAACAACTGCAGAATGATGGACGTTGAGTTCTTTGGCAACTTCTTGTGTAGTTATAAGAGGATCAGCTTCAATGATTGCTCTCAATTGGTCATTGTCAACTTCTGATGGCCGACCACTACACTCCTCATCTTCAAGGCTCTCATTTCCTTTACAGAACTTCTTGAACCACCACTGCACTGTATGCTCGTTAACAGTTTCTGGGCCAGATGCGTTGCTGATGTTGTGAATTGTCTCCGCTGCTTTATGACCCATTTTGAACTTGAATAAGAAAATCACTTGTATTTGCTTTTTGTCTGACATCATTTTCATTGTCTAAAATGAATGTAAAATAAACATCAAGTAATAAGTCATTAGCAACGAAAGTGAGAAATGTGCATTAAAATGATACATAGCATAACAACATTCAAAAGAGAAAAGAACATAACCACATTTATTTAAGAATATATTCCAGTATCAAAAGGCAAATTTCAACAATGCAAAAACTGCAATTATGTTTGCACCAACCTAAAAAAGCTGTTACATTTAAGTGATTTTAGTCCTTAAGAGAAACTTCTGAGAGTTAAGTCCTGTAATAGAGTCCTCACATGAAGGTGGGAGCAAAGATGATTCACCTCATATACCTGTCATAATTTTAAGTGTTATGTGGCTGAGTTGAAGAATGAAGGTACAGGATATCTTCATGTTTATAAAAATTCAGGCCGGACGCGGTGGCTCACGCCTGTAATCTCAGCACTTTGGGAGGCCAAGGCAGGTGGATTACCTGAGGTCGAGAATTGGAGACCAGCCTGACCAACATGGAGAAACCCCATCTCTACTAAAAATACAAAAATTAGCCGGGCATGATGGCACATGCCTGTAATCCCAGCTACTCGGGAGGCTGAGGCAGGAGAATCACTTGTACCCAGGAGGCGGAGGTTGCAGTGAGCCGAGATTGTGCCATTGCACTCCAGCCTGGGCAACAAGAGTGAAACTCTATCTCAAACAAAACAAAAACAAAACAAAACAAAACAAAATTCAATGTCTTAATTTCCTTTCATGTACATCTGCTTTCTTCTTTGAAGCTATGGATTAGTCTGACTCAGTGATATGTTAAATTTTCTGAGCATCTTGTGTTTCCCCTAAACTCGAGTGATTCTTCTGCTATTTGTGCTTGATTTTATGGCAGGGCACCCCGGCTCTGCCCCAGCCTGGCATACCAACGGAGACTTTGGTGAAGGGGTCCATTTCTAGAATGCCCATTGAAGACAGCAGTCCTGAAAAAGGCAGAGAGGAAGCTGCATCCAAAGGCCATGTTATTTATGAAGGCAAAAGTGGACATATCTTGTCATACGATAGTAAGTATTGTATATATACACCCATAGCCAGTATTACAATATGTGCTAAAAAGATAGGCTTGGGTTTTCCCAGATTTCTGCTATGGGGAAGTCAGTTTATCTTTGCTGCGCCTATGTTTTCTCTCAGTAAAAGGAGTTAGTAATAATACTTGTCTCATGAGAATTTTGTGAATATTGGCTGAGTCAGTGAAAAGCAATTAACAATGCAGAGCCCAGACTAAATGTCCCATAGGTGGTAGCTAGGATTATCAACTGTGGTCAGTTTAGCTTAGGAAAAGAGCCTTTGTTGAATGTTAATGGAATACTTTTATTTTGAAGAGATCCATGTTTTATGAATTAAGAATTAGAGGGTAGGCCGGGTGCAGTGGCTCACGCCTGTAATCCCAGCACTTTGGGAGGCTGAGGTGGACGGATCACGAGGTCAGAAGTTCAGGACTAGCCTGACCAACATGGTGAAACCCCTTCTCTACTAAAAATACAAAAAACGTTAGCTGGACATGGTGGTGTGCATCCGTAATCCCAGCTACTCAGAAGGCTAAGGCAGGGGAATCACTTGAACCCAGTAGGTGAAGGTTGCAGTGAGCAGAGATTGTGCCACTGCACTCCAGTCTGGGCGACTGAGGGAGATTCTGTCTCCAAAAAAAAAACAAAAAAAAGAAAAGGTAGATAATCTGATAATATTGATAACAATATTTAAAATCTCTTTAATAAAACTATTTTAACATCTATGTATATTTTTTAGATATATTCTTAATACATCAAAAAATTTTCTCAGTAGTAGTATTTTATAAGAATGACTCAAATGTGATGGCAATATTAGCCAATGTTTTGACTGAGTTTGAGTTCTTATTTGGGCTTGGCTCTGTGACCTTGGAGTAGTCATTAGCTAATGCTTTCTTTCTCTTCCAGTACAAAAAAAAAATAAAGTACGTGTGTACATAGTGCCAGATTCCGTAAAATGCTTGGTAGCATTCTTATTTCTCTCTCTTTTATATGTCTGGCATATATTGATTAACATTTTGTTTCTGGGGTTAAGAAATTAATGTACGTTGTGCAAACCAGAAGTCTGCACACGTATTTCTTTCCACATCCACCACATCACTAAGTCATTTCTGTTCATTTTCCTAAAGTGTCTAGAATCCATCCATACTCTGTATTCACCACTGTCACCATCATCTTTAACCCAGCAGCCACGTTCAGCCTCACTCATATTCCAAGTGTGTACCATATCACTCCTTGCTTGAATTTTCCATCACCCTTAAGATAACTGCAAGCCCCTACCTTAGCTTTATGACCTCTCCAGGAGCTGCTTCCAGCTTAGCTCTTCAGATTCTTCCCTTCTTACTTTTCCCCTTAGTCCCTCATGTTTATTTCCCCCACACTCTTTCTCCCAACTCCACTCTACACATTAGCCAGTTACCGAGTTTCTGTTCTTTTAATGTACCATTCTCTGTCTTGCCTAGGGGGTCTTTGTGTTCACTGTTCACTTCTACCTGTACTTTTTCCTCCTTTTACCTTTGACTTGAACAACTCTTATTCATCCTTCATTCTCAGCTTACACATTACTTCCTCTAAGCAGGCTTATCTGAACCTGAAGGTGTTAAGTTTCTCTCCCAGCATTTTCATAGCACATTATACTTTCATAGCTTACTGCACTACATAGTCTGTACTGCACTGCATAGTCTGTAAGTTTCATGCAGAAAGGGACTTAATTTGTAAATCTCATCTGCAAGCCTAGCTTATGTCTGGCACACAGTAGGCATCAATAAACGTGAATGAATGAAAATATTTTCATGAATCATCTACACAGATTTTATTATAGTTTGACAAGTTTTTATATTATTTTTATAAGATAGACTATGAAATTAACCTATTTACTGTATATTGTACACCTTGTGCTCTGTCTGAGCAAATCTTGTTTGTGTTATTCTGCAGATATTAAGAATGCCCGAGAAGGGACTAGGAGTCCAAGAACAGCTCATGAAATTAATTTAAAGAGAAGCTATGAATCAGTGGAAGGAAATATAAAGCAAGGGATGTCAATGAGGGAGTCTCCTGTATCAGCACCATTAGAGGGTAAAGCTTTGTTTCCAGAATGTTATTTTGATAAATGTAATTTTATATAATTTTGCATTGTTGAATTAAGTTGTATGCAATTTCTTGTCATTTCCACCTGAAATGTATATTTATATTAATGTTAATTGAAGTTTATATTCATATCTGTATAGAATTAACATGGCATATAACAATGGAGGGAAGTAAAATTAAGCATAATTGGTCATATCATACGTTACTATTAGAATACTCATATTTGAATGCTCATGCAATTTGCAGATTATTCTTGTTTCAGCTAAGTGAGTTAAAGAAGGTACCGGCTGGGCGTTCTAGTTCATACCTGTAATCCCAGCACTTTGGGAGGCCAAGGCAGGTAGATGATGAGGTCAGGAGATCGAGACCATCCTGGCTAACACGGCGAAACCCCGTCTCTACTAAAAAGTACAAAAATTAGCCGGGCATGGTGGCACGCGCCTATAGTCCCAGCTACTCGGGAGGCTGAGACAGGAGAATAGCTTGAATCCAGGAGGCAGAGGTTGCAGTGAGCCGAGATCTCGCCATTGCACTCCAGCCTGGGCAACAGAGGGAGACTCTGTCTCAAAAAATAAGATAAAATAAAATAGGTAAAATTTGTTATGAGAACTTCATTTTGAATTGTGAGGCAGATGAAGTGCTATAATGGATAAAGACATGAATTTGAATTCCAGCTTCACCTTTCCCTGAATTCCTCTGAGCCAGTTTCTTCCTCTGTAAATTATCGTGTGAGGATTGGAAGCAGGTGTCTGAACTGGAACTACTCATGTGATATGCCTTCAGTACATAATCAGTATGATTTTGTTTTGTTAATCACCCACTTTGTTTAAATCTTAACCCGCCTCAACCAGTTTTAAACTAGATGAAATACTAAAAGCAGGTTAAGTCTTATGTGATTTTCCAAGAGCTGTATTTTTTTCTCTTAGGTTAAAAAAAAAATCACACCTCACGTTTACTGTAAATACGTGTGGTTATTTCTAACCCTTTATTTCTATTTATCAGCAACAATAATGTGAAACTTCTTAGGAGGTTATTTACAACTCTTTTGTTTTGATTTGCATGTTTTATTTAATACATTTTCCCTGTTTTTATGGTATTCGTATTGCCCATTTTCCCTTTATCACAAGTATGTTTCATTTTTAAAAAACTTTTCTTCTTTATATTCTTTATTTTTTATTTTTTTAAAGAATTTTTTCTTTTTTTCTTTCTTTCTTTTTTCTTTTTTTGGAGACGGGGTTTCACCATATTGGTCAGGCTGGTCTCGAACTCCGAACCTCAGGTGATCCACCCGCCTCAGCCTCCCAAAGTGCTGGGATTACAGGTGTGAGCCACCGCGCCCGGCCCCTATCACAAGTATATTTCAAAGCTAAGCAATTATTTCCGATCCTGTATCTTCTTTCCTCTTGATAAAGAAGTGTTGGGATTTTAGATTTAACTTTGAAAGTATCTTTCCTTTTCAACCTTTCATTAGATGCCTTTGATGGCCATTTTTTATTTAGGAAAATATTTACAAAGGACTGTGTGATATCATATTAGATACTTCTTCTGGATAGTTCACAAACTTAAATTGACATTCCTTCCTTCATAGAGCATTTATCATAAACATATACTTTAAGAACAACATTCAGTATATGTGAGTTGACATACACGTTATGTTGAATAATTGAATTGCGTTCTTGTTTTGAAAGGGCTGATATGCCGAGCATTACCCAGGGGGAGTCCTCATTCTGACCTCAAAGAAAGGACTGTATTGTCTGGCTCCATAATGCAGGGTAAACTTTCTGCTTGTTTTGCCTTTTTATTTATAACTGCCTCCCTGGCAAAATAGTTTGACATTAATTTGCAGTGCATTTCTGCTTTTCAAGATATTTTCCCTTTTGAAATATTAAATATTAAAGTCTTGGTTATTATTTTTCTGCCTCTGAGCTACATAATTTATTGGAAGGTGACAGCTTCTTAATCTTTTAATATAGAGACATGTTTATTATGCAAGAACCATTCTGTGACTATTGTGAATGCTTTATTAATATTATATCTTGAGCAACCCTAAAGAAATAATGATTGGTGAATACTGATTTGAGGATCTGTTGTAAAGAGAAAATTAATTAGAGACTACAAGATGCCAAGGCATTAATTATTTTAAATTATGTTAAAGTATATGTGACAAAATTTATCATTTTAACCATTTTTAAGTACACAGTTCAGTGGTATTGTTGTGCAACCATCAGCATTATTTTAATGTTTCCTGAACTGTTTTTCAAGGCACACCAAGAGCAACAACTGAAAGCTTTGAAGATGGCCTTAAATATCCCAAACAAATTAAAAGGGAAAGTCCTCCCATACGAGCATTTGAAGGTGCCATTACCAAAGGAAAACCATATGATGGCATCACCACCATCAAAGAAATGGGGCGTTCCATTCATGAGATTCCAAGGCAAGATATTTTAACTCAGGAAAGTCGGAAAACTCCAGAAGTGGTCCAGAGCACAAGGCCGATAATCGAGGGTTCCATTTCCCAGGTAACTAAGTTTTGGCTGTTTTTGTCAGTAACTGGTATTTATTGGAACATTTTAAAAAGTGTGACTTAATAATTATAAGTGGTTCTTATGATGTCAGACCTCCTGGAAATAAACATGAAAGTTTCCTGTACTTTCTTTTTTTTTATTATTTTTTTGCTCTGTGGGCCAGGCTGGAGTGCAGTGGTATGATCACAGCTCTGAAGCCTTGACTTCCTGGGCTCAAGCGATCCTCCCACCTCAGCCTCCCGAGTAGCTAGGACTACAGGCGTGTACCAGCATGCCCAGAATTTCTGTTTTTTTTTGTAGAGTCAGGGCTTTGCCATGTTGCCAAGGCTGGTCTCGAGCTTGTGAGCTCAAGTGATCTGCCCACCTCAGCATCCCAAAGTGTTGGGATTACAGGCGTGAGCCACTGCCCCCGGCCTTTGTGTACTTCTTATCATCAGGTTTTCTTGTGTCCATAGCGTGGAGTGTGGAATGTGGGAAAGTAGGCAGCTCAGAGGATCACTGGGATTGTGAATGAGATGTCCAAACAGACAAAAAGTTCACCCCAGCAAACTATAACTGCCATAGGCCACACATAGACCTGACGTAGAAAAATAGGCAGATGACTTTGTCACCGTAATGTTTGTTTCCTTCCCCTTAGGGCACACCAATAAAGTTTGACAGCAACTCAGGTCAATCTGCCATCAAACACAATGTCAAATCCTTAATCACGGGGCCTAGCAAACTATCCCGTGGAATGCCTCCGCTGGAAATCGTGCCAGAGAACATAAAAGTGGTAGAACGGGGAAAATATGAAGATGTGAAAGCAGGCGAGCCCGTGCGTTCCCGACACACGTCAGTGGTAAGCTCTGGCCCCTCCGTTCTTAGGTCCACACTACATGAAGCTCCCAAAGCACAACTGAGCCCTGGGATTTACGATGACACCAGTGCACGGAGGACCCCTGTGAGTTATCAAAACACCATGTCCAGAGGCTCACCCATGATGAACAGAACTTCTGATGGTATGTTGTTTTTGAGGCTTGGTGTGATCCTTTTTATTGCATTAAAAAAAAAAAGAAACCTCTGTCAAGTAGTAAATATCAAATTGTTAGCTTTAGAGTATCCCAAGATCTGCAGGTCGTGCTTGCTTCTAGGAGTATGAAAGGCTACCAATTTGAAAGTAGGAATAATTTAAGTAAAATACCTACTATTTAAATCAAGTGCAGATTATGCTGTAGAGTAAGTGTACTTTTAAAGGTGGATTTTCAGCCAATCACATAAGGTTTTCTGGAAGTCAGTTTTGACATTGTTCCTTCAGTGGCAGTGTGGTGTGGAAGCTGAAAGTAGGCTCTGGAATAAGACTGTGTAAGCTTGAATTAACATTATTACTGCATAAACTCAGATGAGTTAACTTAGCTTTTTTCTGGCTGTCTTCTGATTGTAAAATCATAATGTAACATTAAGACCTACCTCTCTGGATTGTTAGGAAGATAGGGTAGTACAAGTAAAGTACTTAAAATGGTGCTTAGTATTTACAAAGGGCTTAGTATTTACGAAGGGCTCAGTCAATGTGAATTATTCCTGTTGTTGTTACTGTTGTTACTATTGTTATCACTGTATCCCCATGCTGCTGGCAGCTACATCAATTGAGAAGTGATTTTTATCACATGATTTTTACCAAGTGGTCCCTGAAACAACATGAGGCCCTTAAAAATGCATTTACTTAGCATTTTTTATTATAATACAAATTTATTGATGACTCACATGCTAGTCCTAGGCTAGACACTTGGAGCTGTAAGAAGAGTGTTTTGGCAGGTGTCAGAGGCGTAGCACAGAGTGAGGAGAAGGTGAAGTCCTTGTTAGGGATACGGTGGTGAATCCAAAGTTTGTAGCTTTAGTTCTGATAGAGAATTGCCCTGCAGAGGGAAGGGCACTCCATATTTGAGCACATTGCAACTTGGAAGGGGATGTGATAAACCAGTGTGCTTTCTTTCTTTGGGGAGGCAGATTTGTCTGATTATGGTAAAGTTTATAATATCAAAATATTAGTAATTAGATGTGATGGTTGCACAACTGTCATCTTGTACTTAATGCCACTGCGAATTGTACCCTTTTAAATGGCTAAAATTACAAATTTTATGTTAGGTATCTATTTCACTACAGTTAAAAAAATTGAGGGTGGCTGGGCATGGTGGCTCATGCCTGTTATCTCAGCACTTTGGAAGGCCACGGCGGGTAGGTCAAAAGGTCAGGAGATTCATCCTGGCCAACATGGTGAAACCCCGTCTCTACTAAAAATACAAAAAAAATTAGCCGGGTGCCTGTAGTCCCAGCTACTCAGGAGGCTGAGGCAAGAGAATCGCTTGAACTTGGGAGGCAGAGGCTACAGTGAGCTGAGATCACACCACTGCACTCCAGCCTGGGTGACAGAGGGAGACTCCGTCTCAAAAAAAAAAAAAAAAAAAAAAATTGAGGGTGATGGCTAATAAGTGTTTGAATATATAGGTATTGGTGGGACAGTCTGACTACTCTGAACAACATCATTTAGAAGAGGAGAGGCTGGAGTAGGGAGGAGATAGACATTGGTGAAGGAATGAGAAATTAGTGAAACTAGTGGTTAATGGGTGGGAAGGAGGTTGCATTACATAGGCAGTGAGAGAAAATTGAAGTTTACTACATGTGGGGACAAAATAATTTAGAATGTTAAAGGCATACAAAAAATAAAATCATTCATAATGAGATTTAAAGAAGAGCTGAATTTTATTTTTAATGTAAAATACTGATGCTATGATCCGAAAGGTGGCAGTACTTTTCCAAATCTCAGTTTCTACTAGTTTTTTACATTTTCGTATTTTGCAATATTAAATGTTGACGGGAAAGAGAAGATCAAAATACACAAATATAGTCTGTATTTGAATGGTTGAGAAATGGACAAATATTATACTTTGCAAGTTTCTTAAGAACTTGTGGGATTGGCTCTTTTTTTCCAGTTACAATTTCTTCCAACAAGTCTACCAATCATGAAAGGAAATCGACACTGACCCCTACCCAAAGGGAAAGTATACCAGCGAAGTCTCCAGTGCCTGGGGTGGATCCTGTCGTGAGCCACAGTCCGTTTGATCCCCATCACAGAGGCAGCGCTGCAGGAGAGGTTTATCGGAGCCACCTGCCCACGCACTTAGATCCAGCCATGCCTTTTCACAGGGCTTTGGATCCTGGTAAACACAAAATATAGTGACAATCTATGGCAAAGAAATATGCCACCTGTATGACTTTTCAGCTTTCTGTGATAGTGCAGTGCATGTATCATTGATGTACAGCTCAATGATTTTTCACAAACTAAATGCCCCCATGCTACCAGTACCCAGATCAAGAAATAAAATCTTATCAGCACCCATTAAAGAACTAAAAATAATAGTATATGAAAAGCTCTCTGATCTGATGGCACTTGGCAAAGCTAATTGAAAAAGTGGGTTAATGTGAGTAATTATTTTAAAATGACAGAGGCATACCTTAAACCTGTTAACTTACAGCATAAATAGACGTTCATCTACTAGTACTCTGACCTAAGGCCAAGGCTTTTTCCCATCCAAGTACTAACCAGGCCCAACCCTGCTTAGCTTCCGAAATCAGTCGAGATTGGGCGCGTTCCGGGTGATATGGCCATAGACAGGCCATGGCTTTTTCATAAACGATTGGTTAAACCTCATTGTCTTTCTTATAGAAAAGAAATTCACATTTCCAGGTTTTTCTTTTTTTAAGTAAAGCTAGAACTTCCAAGTAAAGACACCTCCAAGCAATAAAGAATCCTTCTAGATTTTTTTTTCAGTCTTACAAAGTTGAATAAGATTCAACACCTGATTCAGCCTCTGTATCAAGTCTTTCCAAAGCTATTAACTTAGTTTTCAGAGAAACCATTCTTCATTCTTCTTTGATTTACAGTTTATGTCATTAAGTTACATAATTCTAGTAACTAGTATAGCTGGAAGAAACTTTGGAACACCACTGACATTGGTAGACAGAACCTGGTGTTTTACATAAGGTGGGGAGAGGAGCGGTCACACCTATTGGTTAAGAGAGGCTCGGCTGGGCTGTTATAATCTGCTGGACCAGCGGCTGCACCTTGTCCTCCCAGGATGCAGTCCGTGCTCTTCCTTGACACTATTGGCTGAGCCCAGTGACAAACGTGTTTTTTGCTCAGATCTCTTCTCTGGCCTAAATTACTCTTTGCTTATTACTACGTCCTTCAGGTGGAAATTGGAACACAGAATACATGTGTCTCACTTTGGTCCTTAGGGAAGAATTTTTCGTTACCAGTATGCTACATTTTAATCATTTCATGATAGCAGAGTATCTGTGGGAAATATCCAAAAGCTGTGTAAATGCCATCAAATTATTTGTCACTTGACAACACTGTTTCAGAGGAGCCCAATACCTATTTCTTAGGGCACTATCTCCCAGATCGTGTCAGCTGACAGACTTACCTACCTTCTAGATGAAGGGGAAGCAAATATTCCAGAAAACATGTTATTTGTTTTTCTAGGGAGAACATATACATATAAAATAGGTTCTCAGACAAAATGGAATGTTTCTAGTTTCTATTTAGTGTTTATCATCGTCTTCATTTTGTAGTGGTTTCATTTGTTTGTTTTTGAGCCTGAGCTGGATTATAATGTTTCAAGGATAGAGACATTATCTTCTACGTTTTACCACACCTGACCCTTCCTCGTGTCTTGTGTCATTCTCTCACGAAAAACTACAGCTTTTTGGCCAAATCCTGTTGCCACTCGTGTTTGTAAATAAAATTTTATTAGGACACAGCCACACCATTTATCCCTTTTCTCTTTAGCTCTCTTTATGGTACAGTGATGGAGTTGAGCAGCTGTGACAGATGCGAAATGGCCCCCAAAGCCTAAAATATTTACTATTTGGCTCTTTATGTCAAAAGTTTGCCAGTCTCTGCTCCATACACATGGGCTAATTAAATCCTTGTAGTCTAATCATTTTCACCCCTGGAGAGTAAAGTTGCTGATTGATTGCCACAAAGTGTTTTTGTGTACATTTCATTGGTTATATTGGACGATCAGTACTATAAAAATAATTTTAGTTTCAAACGCAACTCTTGAAGATGACAGATAAAAATGTGATAAAGTTACATGTCAAAGCTTGAAGGTAAAATTACTTGAGAAGTTTTTAGCTACTGTTATCCTTCCCCTTTTCCATTACATCTTAGACAGTAGAATGAATTAGAATTGATATTGCTAATATATCAAGGTCTAAAATAAATCCACCTTAGTCCTTGTAGCTAAGTAAGAGTTCCATGTGCACTAGCTCAGCACATGATTTTTGTAGATGGTGTTTAGCAAATGCATTTCAGCTAGGACAAAACTCATTGCCTTTCTCTCATTCTCTCAATCAGCAGCGGCTGCTTACCTGTTTCAGAGACAGCTTTCACCAACTCCAGGTTACCCAAGTCAGTATCAGCTTTATGCAATGGAGAACACAAGACAGACAATCTTAAATGATTACATTACCTCACAACAGATGCAAGTGAACTTGCGTCCAGATGTAGCCAGAGGACTATCCCCAAGAGAACAGCCACTGGGTCTCCCATACCCAGCAACAAGAGGTATGTGTCTTTGCATTTCAGAATTCATGGAGTTTATGTTTGCCCAGTGTATTTTAGGTACTCAATAAATACTTGTTGAATTGGGCTGGGCTCGGTGGCTCACACCTGTAATCCCATCACTTTGGGAGGCTGAGGTGGATGGATCATCTGAGGTCGGGAGTTCAAGACCAGCCCAACCAACGTGGAGAAACTCCATTGCTACTAAAAATACAAAATTAGCTGGGCATGGTGGCACATGCCTGTGATCCCAGCTACTCGGGAGGCTGAGGCAGGAGAATACTTGAACCCGGGAGGCAGAGGTTACAGTGAGCTGAGATTGCGCTATGGCACTCCAGCCTGGGCAACAAGAATAAAATAACGTCTCAAAAAAAACAAAAAAAAAACTTGTTGAATGAATGATGTAAAGAAAGAAAAGAGCTCTATATCCTTCTTCTCATAGACTTTTTAGCCCAGAGTCATACATTGAGACAAGGTGTTTTAATGAATACTGAAATTAAACCAAATCCTTGTGCTGAGCATTGGTAATCCATGTCTTACAAGTCTGCTGTCTCTTTAATCTGCCCATACTTTGAGGTTACTGTTGTGGAGTGGAGTATTTAACATCCTTTTCTAGAGTTAAAGAATGTCTTAAAAAATAATGATGGTAGTAAACATTTTTGTTTATATTAAATTATCCTTGATGCATAGAGATAGACAAAATCCAAAAGTCATGTATGGTTCTGTACCTATAGAATAACACTTAACATAAATTGTGTCTGTCTTTTGGATAGGAATCATTGACCTGACCAATATGCCTCCAACAATTTTAGTGCCTCATCCAGGGGGAACAAGCACTCCTCCCATGGACAGAATCACTTATATTCCTGGTACACAGATTACTTTCCCTCCCAGGCCATACAACTCTGCTTCCATGTCTCCAGGTAAGATTCTGCAGTCACACATCTCTCTAGTAGAACAAATGTGTTCACATTTTTATAACATAGCCTTTTAAGGTATTTTGGGCAGTTCTTCCTCATTTTTATTTTTATTTTTTCTTCCGACAGAGTCTCTCTCTGTCACCCAGGCTGGAGTGCAGTGGTGCAATCTCGGCTCACCACAACTTCTGCCTCCCAGGTTCAAGTGATTCTCCTGCCTCAGCCTCTGGAGTAGCTAGCACTACAGGCATGTGCCACCATACCTGGCTAATTTTTTGTATTTTTAGTAGAGATGGGGTTTCACCATGTTAGCCAGGATGGTCTCAATCTCCTGACCTCATGATCTGCCCACCTCGTTCTCCTAAAAGTGCTGGGATTACAGTCATGAGCCACCGTGCCCAGCTGGTTTCTTGTTTTTCATTTAACGTTTAATGGTAGTTCCTATGTGCCAACTGTCACTAGAAATCTTAGAAGTGCCCTAAAAGCTTACGTTATGCTGCAGTTGTTATTCCAGGCCTCTTAATAAAACAAACTTCTTTTTCTTTTTTCTTTTTTTTTTTTTTCGTTTTTTGTTTTTTTTTTGAGATAGATTATGGCTATGTTGCCCAGGCTGGAGTTCATTGGTGTTATCTCAGCTCACTGCAACATCCATCTCCCAGGTTGAAGAGATTCTCGTGCCTCAGCCTGTGGAGTAGCTAGGATTACAGGTGCACACCACCACATCCAGCTAATTTTTTTGTGTTTTTAGTAGAGTCAGGGTATCACTGTGTTGC
The DNA here is from genome assembly GCA_963573385.1 of Cacajao melanocephalus. Classification (NCBI taxonomy): domain Eukaryota; kingdom Metazoa; phylum Chordata; class Mammalia; order Primates; family Pitheciidae; genus Cacajao; species Cacajao melanocephalus. Next base: position 52,948 of record CAUYLG010029923.1, read on the forward strand.
CCAGGCTGGTCTCAAACTCCTGGCTTCCAGTGATCCACCTGCCTTGGCCTCCCAAAGTGCTGAGATTACAGGTGTGAGCCACCGCACCTGGCCAAAACAAACTTGTCCTATCCCAAATTTGAAGCTTTTTGAAAATTTTTGAGTCACTTAGAATTTCAAAATTGTTTGATATACTCAGTGAGTTGACATTTTTATCTTTAAGCTGCAGGTGTGTGTTTTACAGGACACCCAACACACCTTGCAGCTGCTGCAAGTGCTGAGAGGGAACGGGAGCGAGAGCGGGAAAAGGAGCGGGAGCGGGAGCGGATTGCTGCGGCTTCCTCCGATCTCTACCTGCGGCCAGGTCAGTGAAAGGCATTGCTCTTCCATCCTCTGGACACATCTTGGCAGTTTTGTGCGCTGCGTTTAATGCTGCACGCAAAAAATTTTGATGCAAACAAAAATTCTAAGACAACATCATGATAGGCCCCAAGTGAAAAACAGGTGAAAATGCTGTAGAAGCTGAGATGATAGAGACATGAATTTTACACGGAAAAATGTTTTCATGATGAAGGTAACATTTTTATTTGGTGCAAACAGTGGACTGCAGTTGGGCCTGAAGATACTGGTCACAGAGCTTTGAAGGCTGAAAGAACAGCCCTAGCAAAAACTCCTAGATATGAACATGTTGTTGAGCTTGAGTTTAGAGGTGGAATGAAAAATACAGTTAGCAGCTTGTGTAGCATCTTGAATTACAATGCAATGTTGTGTCCAGGAGGCAGGTGACATGATCAGAGGGCCATTTACACAGGAGTGGAATAGGTGGATTAAAACCCTGAAGGGTATGGCTGGTCCGAGAAGGCCAGTGAGACTGTCAGTAGTTGTGTGTGCTAATGGCAGCCTGGAATACTTTACACTGGGAATGGCCAGAAAAGAACTGCTGGGAAGAATATCACTATAGACTCAAAGGGACTTACCTAGATAATGGGGAGTGAGAAAGAGACGAGAAACAAGATTAGTCTGCAATAAAGATACAGCAGGATAAGAGACAGCAAAGAGGTTATGATTTTAGACATACGCGTTGAATATCCCAAATGCTTAGAACCAGGATTTTTTCAGATTTTGGAATATTGGCATTATGCCAGTTGGACATCCCTAATCCAAAAATAATGAAATTTGAAATGCTCCAGTGAGCGTTTACTTTTAGTGTCATGTCAGCTCAAAAAGTTTCAGATATTGGAACATTTCTTACTCAGATTTGGGATGCCCAACCTATACTTAAGTCTCACATGTCCATGGGCAATCTTTTTTTATCCATGGTATACTCACCCTTTTCAGTTCTTTTAATTAAATCAGATTATTGACTATGTCTGTATTGTTAGGTACTCTGATCTGGTACTCAGAAGAAGAGACAGAGCTTGGAGATGCTGATTTAGGAGTCAACTTGCAAGAGCTGAAGATCCGGCTTGAATGAGATTTCCAAGGGGCAAGAGTGTGAAGAGTAGATCAGTCTTTAGATATTACCAGGACAGTTGATCTAGGTCAAGGCAAAAGGAAGCAGAGATGTGATCACAGAGATAGAGGCAGAACCAAAGGGCACAGTGGCAGGAGGTTGTCACATTGATATTGTCATAGGAAATAAACCTTTGAAGTCAATATGAATGGCAATATATGGATGGAGCCCAAAAGTGAGTCATCATATTTGGTCTGGTAATATCATTTCTGAGGTGTTATCTTAAATAATTCGATGATTGCAAAGCTCAGACACATTTAGATACAACTACTTCACCCAGAGGATCTTGTATAATCTATGTATAGTAAGATTATCTATGTATCTTTATCTGTGTACAATAAAAATCACTTTAAGAATCTGACCATAGGAAATGCTTTAATGAATTGTAAGGCAGAACTGTAATATTGATTCCATGTTAATTGCATAAAACATGGAAAATTGATGTAATTAAGAAACCCTTAAACAATGATACATAACTTTGTTAGAGACAGATTTTTTAAATGTTTGTTATCCTATAGATGAAAAAAATTTATATTTAAGGCACAAAGATACCATTTCTCTGTCAGACATGTAAGAAAGTTGATAAATATTGTGTTGGCGTTTCTACGGAAACAGACACTCATATGTTGGCACTAGCAGTATAAATTGGTGTAGCCTCTAAGGAGATAAAAATTTTAAATACTCTTTGGTCTAGTAATTCCACGTCTGGGAAAATATCCCATAGAAATACACAGAGAAGCTGGCCATGGTGGCTCATGCCTGTAATCCCAGCTACTTAGGAGGCCAAAGTAGGAAGATTGTTTGAGGCCAGGAATTCAAGATTAGCCTCAGCAACATAGTGAGACCCTGTCTCTTTAAAAAAAAAAAAAAATATATATATATATGTGTATATATATATATAATTAGCCAGGAGTGGTGGTGCATACCTGTAGTCCTAGCTGCTCAGGAGGCTGAAGTGGGATGACCTCTTGAGCCCAGGAGTTTGAGGCTGCAGTGAGCTATAGAGTGCCACTGCACTCCATCCTGATGACAGAGTGTGATGCTGTCTCGTAAACATTTTAATATTTAATTTAAAAAATAAATATTCATATGAACTGATGAATGGATCAGAAGGGAGAAAACTGCTGAGAAGACTGGCTGAGGTGGTGGTGTCTGTGAGAAGGAGAGGTGTGTGCTAAAACTGCTAGTTGTTATGAGGCCAGTGAGTGAGTTAGAAGGTTGGAGTGAGGACACTGAACAAGACGAGGTTGAGAAGAAAGTGATTAGTGAGGGATTTAAGAATTCAAGATCTCTGCATGAAGTAGTTCTGACCAAGTCCAAACTCTGATTTTGTTATGGGAGAGTTAAGAGAGTTAAAGTTAAGTGAAAAAAATATATCAAACATTGAAGAAGTGTAGCTGTTGGAGCCAAGTTTTGTGGGAGGATAATGTGAATAATTCCATGTCAAAAGACAGCTTGCTGAGAGAAAGAGTCACCTGTGAAGGGGACAGTGAAGAAGTGAAGCAGAGTGAACTGTGGTTGAATGAAACAGTCTCAAACCCTGCTGTAGCAGTGGTATATTATTTTCATTATGATGCTTAGAAAGTTGTGCCTGATTTGGTTTTGGAAATCATATACACACTAGAGTTTGAGGAAATGATTTGTAGTAGTACCTCTTGTTGATGCTGTTTTATTTTTGAAATCAAGATTGAAATTTATCAGAGAAATGGAGATGACAGTAAACGATAGCTGATGTTTTGTTTCAAGTTACTGCTGTGGTTTTATTGTATCTTTTTTTTTTTTTTTTTTTTTTTTAATTTGAGACGGAGTCTCACTCTGTCGCCAGGCTGGAGTGCAGTAGTGCGATCTTGGCTCACTGCAACCTCCACCTTTTGGGTTCAAGCAATTCTTCTGCCTCAGCTTCCTGAGTAGCTGGGACTACAGGCACATGCCACCACGCCCAGCTAATTTTTGTATTTTTAATTGAGACGGGGTTTCACCATGTTGGCCAGGATGGTCTCAATCTCTTGACCTCGTGATCCGCCCACCTCGGCCTCACAAAGTGCTGGGATTACAGGCGTGAGCCACGCGCCTGGCCTTATTGTATCTTTATTGGGAAACTTTTAGAACATATTTCTGGAAAGGCCAGAAAGTAGGCTATCAAGTTTCTTGTCTTGTTTTCCTTTTTTCTGTTTAGGTATATTAGGAAATAAACAATCCATAAATATTGCTTCCTTTTGGCTCTAGCTTCCTCCTTATGTCTTTCTTCCTTTTTCTTTTTGCCCCTGCAGGCTCAGAACAGCCTGGCCGACCTGGTAGTCATGGATATGTTCGCTCCCCTTCCCCTTCAGTAAGAACTCAGGAGACCATGTTGCAGCAGAGACCCAGTGTTTTCCAAGGAACCAATGGAACCAGTGTAATCACACCTTTGGATCCAACTGCTCAGCTACGAATCATGTCAGTCTCTTGTACACATTTTGACAAAAGTCTCTTGCATATACATTTTAAAATTTGTGACTGCAGTAGTCTAAGTATAATCATACTTTTCTCCCTGTGCCACAAAGCCTTTTTTTGTTATTGCAGTTTGTCCTTCCATCTCCCCACCGTGTTCCCAGTAAATGGTCTTCCCTTCACAGAGCTGTGATTTGGTTTTATTTACAGGCCACTGCCTCCTGCGGGCCCTTCAATAAGCCAAGGTCTGCCAGCCTCCCGTTACAACACTGCTGCGGATGCCCTGGCCGCTCTTGTGGATGCTGCAGCTTCTGCACCCCAGATGGATGTGTCGAAAACAAAAGAGAGTAAGCATGAAGCTGCCAGGTTAGAAGAAAATTTGAGAAGCAGGTCAGCAGCAGTTAGTGAACAGCAGCAGCTAGAGCAGAAAACCCTGGAGGTGGAGAAGAGATCTGTTCAGTGTTTATACACTTCTTCAGCCTTTCCAAGTGGCAAGCCCCAGCCTCATTCTTCAGTAGTTTATTCTGAGGCTGGGAAAGATAAAGGGCCTCCTCCAAAATCCAGATATGAGGAAGAGCTAAGGACCCGAGGGAAGACTACCATTACTGCAGCTAACTTCATAGACGTGATCATCACCCGGCAAATTGCCTCGGACAAGGATGCGAGGGAACGTGGCTCTCAAAGTTCAGACTCTTCTAGTAGCTGTATGTATCTCAATCTGAGTTTCACAATGTGATGTCTGAGTAAAGAATTACTTTTTTCTTTAGGTCAAGTAAACTATATGGTATTTAAAAATCCTAATGCTTGATAGTAAATGTAATGCAAAAATGTATCTTTTGCTGTTTTTATGATTAAATATCCCAGTTTCCTACACATAAGCGTATCAGTGTATTTTCCACAAGAAAACTGTCCCATTTATGTAATTAAATTTGGAAAGTAGAAAGCAGACCTTATTAACATACTTAGGCATTTGAAAGGTAATGGATATATTGCCAGGCTCTGTGCTACTGAGGTGTAATTTCTCAGGAAGCATTTGCTAGGACATGGTTTTATATTTATGCCAATACCCCAAAGCCTCGAATATCCTTTTTCTAAGACACAGGTTTTTAAAAGTGAGACTAGCTTATTATTGATGATTGGTATTTATATTGCATCTTTCTTGCAAGTTGGATTTTGTTCAAATCTGGTTAGTCATTGTGATGGCTACCCTGCAAATCTGATACTACATTAAAATGCTAGAAAAGTTATATTTTAAATTTTCTTTTAAACTATTGCTTCAATTCTGTGTAGAATTGCATAAAGAACAGGTATTTAAATAAGCATCTGCCAATATTAGAATTAATTTAATCCTATATAGTCATGTTCCTGTTATCTCCATTGAATAAATTTAGTAGAGTTAGAGATCATGAAAAAAATTATTTCTTATGCTCCAGAATGCAATGTGCAGTTCTTTTTAAAAGTATCCACTAGCTTAATTATAATTTGTTTGGGTCACATCTACCCCATTGGTGAGGCTTTTAGAGAGAGAGGGTAGTGGTGTGTAGACAAAAGACTTCTTTTAGCCTGAGATTAGGAAAATCTGCAATATAGATTTTCTGCTTGCAGAAAATTGCTAGCTGAGAAAGAAATATTCTGTAGTTGTATGAATAGGGTTTTTGAAGGGAAGTCACCAGCACACTGGGAGATCTCACCCAGGCTCATCGAATGATATAACACATGGATTCCTTAATCACTGGATTAAACGTTTCTTTTCAGTTTGCATCACAAACCAAACCTTGCTCTAAAAATTTGGTTTTCAGAAGGTGTGAAAACAGAAAGTTCATCTTATCTGAGTGTCCATGTCTCTGTATGTGGTAATCTTTTTTATCACTGGTCAGTGAATTCCATGATGTCCACCGGCTATGTACAGTTCTTCAGTGAGGTTTTCAGTTTGACTCTTGAGAGCCTCCCTCATCCTGAAGGTGAAGTTCATTTTCATAGTCTTGCTCCTTAAGGCTTCAAGAGCAATGTGAACACGGTTTGGAGTCAGACTTACTAAGTGAATACTGGAAGTTGTAAGAAGAATTAGGATGTTGAATACATAAATAGTGATGAGTAACAGTGGATACAAAAGTCACAAATTACTGTAAACTACTTAGAATATAGATATTTATTTTAGTCTCTCAATGATCATTTCTGACCCATTTATCAAGTTTCCAATCTCCTAAGTGTACTAAAACCCAGGTAGTGGCAGTTTCCATGACCTAGTGGGGATAGGAAGGACTGTTGAGTACCAGAGGAACAGGTGGTGGCTAGGGAGCGGAGTTCATCCCCACCTGCTACATCTGTGTCCAGCCAAGCCCATGTACCCTTTGAAGCTCTGACAGTACTCTCAGATTCTGTAGTGTAGTTTGTGGTTGTGAAGAGCCCGCTGAATGCAGAAGTTCCTGAGCAGGTGGTCACATCTGCTTCTCCCCAACTGTCGGCTATGAGGCCATAGCAGGACTATGAAAAGTTGCCTGTCAGCCCCACCACATAGCCCCTCTGTATCTTAGAGGACTCTGATGTGGGCATCCTCTAGATCTGGTTGACATCTTCCCTGTCTGGGAATATACTTCACTTCAGACACTCTGTACCATTTCTGGTTATTTTCACAATGTAACAGTTCTAAAAAATTATTACTATTTGGAGTAACTGTTAGCAAATAACTGTCAGCAATACTCCACTTATTTGAGAAAATTACTATATGGTGTTATGTAATCCATAGCTTTAAAATCATCATGGTAGTGAATGAAACAGCTTTATAGCCTCAGTTTTTTTCTAAGAACAGAATGTCCCACAGAATTGGAATTATTGGAATCAATTATTGAGATCTACTCCCTCATTTGTTAATTAATTTCTTCTGATAAATATTTCCCTGGTGATTTCTTTTCCAGCTCCCAGGAAAATACCATAAATCTGTTCTCTGTTCTCTCTTTCATTGTTTATTATTGGGTGTTAAAGCATGTCTTAAAGCCCATAAAACTTCAGAAAATTGTCATTAACCTGGAATACCATTGAACATGGTTGATCAGAATTGAAAATATGCTATAGGTTTGAAGAACTTAGACTTTAGAAACTTTTCCTAGGATTAGTTTTATAATAAGATTTTCTTTTCTTAAAGTATCTTCTCACAGGTATGAAACACCTAGCGATGCTATTGAGGTGATAAGTCCTGCCAGCTCGCCTGCACCACCCCAGGAAAAGCTGCAGACCTATCAGCCAGAGGTTGTTAAGGCAAATCAAGCTGAAAGTATGTCTTTTTAAGCCACCATTTACATGTTTTCTTATTTGCATTTATCATTTGCTTCTAATTATCTGTCTAGACCATGTTAAGAAATAACTTGTTTTGTTTAAGGTAATCTTATATGAGCCTGCTTTAGAAACATTTAACATTGCACTAGTGAAAAACAACTTTTCAGCTATCAATTCTTTATTTTTTAATGATACAGAAAATAGTTTATATTAAATTTGTTTGCGTACTTCTGCATTTATATTTTAGTCTATTAGTCCTCAGACTTCTGTCAGTGAATAATTTTTTTTCCAAAATTAAGATAAGTTCTTTGTTTGGAGCTATGTACCACATCCTTTCATGTGTTCTTCTGAGTTATATTTAACCTTTGATAATGAGTGAAAGGCATGGGCATTCCTGGAGCAAGATATGTATGTGTTCTCTACTAGATGATCCTACCAGACAATATGAAGGACCATTACCTCACTATCGACCACAGCAGGAATCACCATCTCCCCAACAACAGCTGCCCCCTTCTTCACAGGCAGAGGGAATGGGGCAAGTGCCTAGGACCCATCGGCTGATCACACTTGCTGATCACATCTGTGTAAGTTTTTCATTATTCTTATTAATTTTTCTTTTTTGATCATGCGGAAAGCAAATTTCATGTAGAAAAAGAAAATTATAATAGAGATATCTAGATTTCTTAATACTTTTTTTTTTGCAAGTACTCAGTTTTACCACTTCCTTCTTTTCTCATTCATAGCAAATTATCACACAAGATTTTGCTAGAAATCAAGTTTCCTCGCAGACTCCCCAGCAGCCTCCTAATTCTACATTCCAGAACTCACCATCCTCTTTGGTGTCTACACCTGTGAGGACTAAAACATCAAACCGTTACAGCCCAGAATCCCAGGCTCAGTCTGTCCATCATCAAAGACCAGGTTCAAGAGTCTCTCCAGAAAATCTTGTGGACAAATCCAGGGGAAGGTATAATCTTTATTTCAAATTATACATAAATTTCCCAACAGTAAAACAAATGGAATATATCTACAGGATAAGGAATGTGTTTCTCACAACTAAAGTTCATTTGCCTTTATTCCTAGGAAACTGTAAATGAGGTTTTTTCCCTTGAATATTATTCTTAGAATGTCTGCTGTCTTTACATTTGGCACTGCCTCTTTTTAATATATATTCAAAAGTTGATGATAATATTCTGTTTGTTGGTTTATAAAGACAGTTAAGAAGAATGTATAGTTTGGTAGTGGTTTAGGGACACTTGAGTGGTCCTTCCGAATAATACCTCTCATATTTATCTGTCTCACTGGATCAGCATCAGTAGAGGTTTAAGAACGTGATATTGGCCTGGTACAGTGGCTCATACCTATAATGCCAGCACTTTGGGAGGCTGAGGTAGGAGGATTGCTTGAGCCCAGGAATTTGAGACCAGCCTGGGCAACACAATGAGATCTCACCTCTACAAAAAAACTTAAAAAAAAAAAAAAAGCTGACATTAAATAAAGGAAAGGGAAGCCAATAGTGGCATCATGGGTGGAAACATGTTATATGGCAAGGCTCTCTGATAAAGAGCATATCTTCTTACCTAATATTCTGTGATTGGTTAAAATAAAGTGGACACAGGATTCTTGGTTCAAAGTGGTAGACTAAATATTAGCATGCGTTACATTATCGTTAACAAGCACAAAGGGAAGTAAATTTAAGAATGCTGAGAAGGCCAGGCACAGTGGCTTATGCCTGTAATCCCAGCACTTTGGGAGGCCAAAGCGGGCAAATCACCTGAGGTCAGGAGTTCAAGACCTGCCTGGTCAACATGCTGAAACCCCGTCTCTACAAAAATACAAAAAAATTAGCTGGGCATAATGGCAAGTGCCTGTAATCTCAGCTACTCTGGAGGCTGAGGTGGAAGAATCACTTGAACTTGGGAGGGGAGGCAGAGGTTACATTGAGCCGAGATTGTGCCACTGCACTCCAGCCTGGGTGACAGAGCTGAAAAATGCTGAGAACAAGACAGATATTAGCAGATCAAAGATTCTGGCAGATACTTGGAAGATGCAGAGGACAGGTGAGCCAGAGTAGTGGAAGCCATGGTTCAGAGCCTGAAAAAGAGAAATTTGTAGCAAAGTGATTCTCCAGCCTACCTACCAACCCATCAAAGTAAGCAAAGAGCAGAAAGAAAAATATAGATAAGAAGCTAGATGGTCTTCTTTTTTAAGAAAACATTTTGTTGTGGAAGTTTTCAAATACATACAAAAGTAGAAAGAACAATATAATACACCTCTAAGTTTCCATCACCCAATTTTGGTGATCATCAGTGTATGACGAGTTTTGTTTCATTTTTATCCTCGCTTGGCTAACCCCCAAACTGGATAATTTTGAAGCAAATTTCGGACTTAGTCATTAGAAGAAGTTGGATAACTTTAAGGATAAGATGAAAAGATGAAAGCACATTTATTCTCTTTTAGCCAAAACAAAACCAAAAAAAAAAAAGCGATTATCAAAGAAAAATTGAAAACTCTGTAGTAGTGTCATGGTCCATTTCTGATGAAAATGTTTACATCATCTGTGGTATTAGAAAACAGCATCAACTGATTTTCATTTTATTGATTTATTTATTTAACTTTCATTTTAAGTTCAGGAGCACATGTGCAGGTTTATTATATAGATAAACTTGTGTCATGGGGGTTTGTTGCAAAGATTATTTTGTTACCCAGGTATTAAGCCTGAACTCATCAGTTATTTTTTCCTGAGCTGCCGCCTCCTCCCACCCTCCACCCTCTGATAGGCCTCAGTGTGTGTTTTTATCCTCCATGTGTCTGCATGTTCTCATCATTTAGCTCCCACTTACAAGTGAGAACATGTGGTATTTGGTTTTCTGTTCCTGCATTAGTTTGCTAAGGATAATGGCCTCCAGCTCCATCCACGTCCCTGAAAAGGACAGGAGCTCATTCTTTTTAATGGCTCCATAGTATTCCATGGTGTATATGTACCACATTTTCTTTATCCAGGCAATCACTGATGGGTATTTAGGTTGATTCCATGTCTTCGCTATTGTGAATAGTGAGTGCCACAGTGAACATACACACACGTGTCTTTATAATAGAATGATTTCTATTTCTTTGGGTGTATACCCAGTAATGGGATTGTGGGTTGAATGGCAGTTCTGTATTTAGGTCTTTGAGGAATCACCACAGTGTCTTTCATGGTGGTTGAACTAATTTACACTGCCACCAACAGTGTATAAGTGTTCCATTTCTCCACAATCTTTCCAGGATCTGTTATTTTTTCACTTTTTAATAGCCATTTGACTGGTGTGAGATGGTGTCTCATTGTGGTTTTGATTTGCACTTCTCTTTTTTTTTTTTTTTTTTTTTTTTTTTTGAGATGGAGTCTTGCCATGTCACAAAAGTTGGAGTGCAGTGGTGCAATGTCAACTCATTGCAACCTCTTCCTCCTGGGTTCAAGCTATTCTCCTGCCTTAGCCTCCCAGGTAGCTGGGATTACAGGTGCCTGCCACCGTACCCAGCTAATTTTTGTACTTTTAGTAGAGATGGGGTTTTACTGTGTTGGCCAAGCTGGTCTTGAACTCTGACCTCAGCTGATCCACCTGCCTCAGCTTCCCAAAGTGGTGGGATTACAGGCGTGAGCCCCTGCGCCAGGCTTGATTTGCACTTCTCTAATGATCAGTGATACTGAGCTTTTTTTTTTCTGTATGCTTCTTGGCTGCATATATGTCTTCTTTTGGAAAGTATGTTCATGTCCTTTGCCCACTCTTTTTTGTTTGCTTTGAGACAGAGTCTCATTCTGGTTGCCCAGACTGGATTTCAGTGGTGCAGTCTCAGCTCACAGCAGCCTCAACCTCCCAGGTTCAGGTGATTCTCCCACCTCAGCCTCCTAAGTAGCTGGGATTACAGGCACATGCCACCACACTCACCTTGCCCGCTCTTTAATGGAGTTGTTTTTTTTTCTTAAATTTGTTTAAGCTCTTTATACATTGCTGGATATTAGACCTTGTCAGATGCATAGTTTGCAAAATTTTTCTCCCATTCTATAGGTTGTCTGTTCACTCTGTTGTTAGTTTCCTTTGCTGTGCAGAAGCTCTTTAGTTTAATCAGATCCCACTTGTCAATTTTTGCTTTTGTTGCAGTTGCTTTCATTAGAAATCTTTGTCTGTGCCTATGTCCTGAAAGGTATTTCCTAGGTTGTCTTCCAGGGTTTTTATAGTTTTTTTTTTGTTTGTTTGTTTGTTTTTTTTTAACATTTAAGTCTTTAGTCCATCTTGAGTTAATTTTAAAATATGGTATAAAGAAGGGGTACTTTTTTTTTTTTTGGGGGGAGATGGAAGTTTGGTCCTGTTGCCCGGGCCGGAGTGTGTAATAGCGTGATTTCGGTTCACTGAAACCTCTGCCTCTCAGGTTCAAGTGATTCTCCTGCCTCAGCCTCCTGAGTAGCTGGGATTACAGGCACCCACCACCACGCCCAGCTAATTTTTGTATTTATAGTAGAGACAGGGTTTCACCAGGTTGGCCAGGTTGGTCTCAAACTCCTGACCTCAGGTGATCCACCCGCCTCGGCCTCCCAAAGTGCTGGGATTACAGGCATGACCACCCCACCCAGCAAGAAGTGGCCCAGTTTTAATCTTCTGCATGTGATACCCAGTTATCCCAGCACCATTTATTGATAGGGAATCCTTTCCTCATTGCTTGTTTTTGTCAGGTTTGTTAAAAAAAAAAAAATAAAAATCAGATAGTTGTAGATGTGAGGCCTTATTTCTGGGTTCTCTATTCTGTTCCATTGATCTGTGTGTCTTATTGTTGTACCAGTACCATGCTGTTTTGGTTACTATAGTCCTGTATTATAGTTTGAAGTCAGGTAGTGTGACACCTACAGCTTTGTTCTTTTTGTTTAGTATTGCCTTGGCTATTTGGGCTCTTTTTTGATGTATATGAATTTCAAAATTTTTTTTTTTTTTTAGTTCTATGAAGAATGTCATTGGTAGTTTAATAGGAATAGCATTGAATCTGTAAACTGCTTTGGGCAGTGTGGCCATTTTAACGATACTGATTATTCCTATCCATGAGCATGGAATGTTTGTTCATTTGTTTATGTCATCTTTTATTTTTTTGAGAAGTGTTTTGGAGTTCTTGCAGAGATCTTTCACCTCCCTGGTTAGCTGTATTCCTAGGTATTTTATTCTTTTTGTGGCAGTTGTGAATCAAATTGCATTCCTTATTTGGCCGTCGGCTTGACTCTTGTTGGTGTGTAGGAATGCTAGTGATTTTTTTCACATTGATGTTATACCCCGAGACTTTGCTGAAGTTGTTTATCAGCTTTAAGAGCTTTGGGGCTGAGTCTGTGGAGTTTTCTAGATAGAAGATTATGTCCTCTGCAAACAGAGATAGTTTGATTTCCTTTCTTCCTATTTGGATGCCCTTTCTTTCTTTCTCTTGCCTGATCACCCTGGCCATGACTTCCAATAGGATGTTGAATAAAAGTGGTGACAGAGGGCATCCTTGTCTTGTGCTGACTTTCAAGAGGAACACTTCCAGCTTTTCCCCATTCAGTATGATGTTAGCTGTGGGTTTTTATTTATGGCTCTTTTATTATGTTGAGGTATCCTTCTTTAATACCTAATTTACTGAGAGTTTTTAACATTAAAGGGTATTGAATTTTATTGAAAGCCTTTTCTGCATCTATTGAGATCTGTGTATATTGAACCAACCTTGCATATTAGGGCTAAAACTACTTGATTGTGGTGGATAGCTTTTTTGTTTTGTTTTGTTTTCTTTTCTTTGAGGCAGAGTCTCGCTCTGTTGCCCAGGCTGGAGTGCAGTGGTGCTATCTCGGCTCACCACAACCTCTGCCTCCTGGGTTCAAGCAATTTTCCTGCCTCAGCCTCCCAAGTAGCTGGGATTACAGGTACATGCCACCATGCCTGGCTAATTTTTAAATTTTTTGTCGAGACAGGGATTCACTCTGTTGGCCAGGCTGGACTCAAATTCCTGACCTCGTGATCCACCTGCCTTGGCCTCCCAAAGTGCTGGGACAACAGGTGTGAGCCACCATGCCCAGTGGATAAGTTTCTTAACGTCCTGCTAGATTTGGTTTGCCAGTATTTTGTTGAGGATTTTTGCATCAATGTTCATCAAGGATATTGGCCTGAAGTTTTCTTTTTGTTGTTGTTGTGTCTCTGCCACGTTTTGGTACCAGGGTGATGCTGGCCTCAGAATGAGATAGGAAGGGTCCTTCCTCAATGTTTGGAATATTTTCAGCAGGAGTGGTGTCAGCTCTTCTTGTACATCTGGTAGAATTCAGCTGTGAATTTGTCTGGCCATGGGCTTCTTTTGGGTAGTAGGCTATTTATTACTGACTCAATTTCAGAGCTCATTACTGCTCTCTTCAGGGAATCAGTTTCTTCCTGGTTCAGTTTTGGAAGGGTGTATTTATCCATTTCTTCTAGATTTCCTAGGTTTATATGCATATCATAATATTCTGATGGTTGTTTGTATTTCTCTGGGGTCAGTGGTAATACATCCCTTGTCATTTCTGATTATGTTTACTTGAATCTTTTCTGTTAATCTTAGCTAGTGGTCTGTTTTATTAATTTTTCTGAAAACCAGATCCTGAATTTGTTGATCTTTTGAGTGTTTTTTTGTGTCTCAGTCTCCTTCAGTTCACCTTCAGTTTTGGTTATTTCTTATCTTCTGCTAGCTTTGAGATTTGTTTGCTCTTGGTTATGATGTTAGCTTGTTAACTTGAGATCTTTTTAACTTTTGGATCTGGCCATTGAGTGCTATAAATTTCCCTCTTAACACTGCCTTAGCTGTGTCCCAGAGATTCTGGTGTGTTGTATCTTTGTTCTCATTAGTTTCAAAGAACTTGCTTTCTGCTTTAATTTCATTATTTACTTAATAGTCATTCAGGAGCAGGTTACTCAATTTCCAAGTGATTGTATGGACTGATTTTTATAAGCAAAACACAGAGGAGTTTCTCTGTAGTTCTAGAAAAGGATGTGATGCAGTAAATCAACAAATGGTTGACCGATACTGGGAGGTGGACGTTGCATAGGAAAAAGAGGTAGAAGTAAGGGTATGTGTGCTGATTTCTTCATTTTTAAAAAGAATATGTTTTCGGCCTGGCTGGCTCATACCTGTAATACCAGCACTTTGGTTGGGAGGCCAAGGTGGGCAGATCACGAGGTCAGGAGTTCAAGACCAGCCTGGCCAACATGGTGAAACCCCATCTCTACTGAAAATTCAAAAATTAGCTGGGCGTGGTTCACCTGTATTCCTAGCTACTCGGGAGGCTGAGGCAGGAGAATCGTTTAAACCTCAGAGGCAGAAGTTGCAGTGAGCTGAGATCATGCCATTGCACTCCAGCCTGGGAGACAGAACGAGACTCTGTCTCAAAAAAAAAAAAAAGAAAGAAAATGTAAAAGGCCAAAGTATGCTATGTAAAGTTAAAATGGGCAAAATTGAAATAAAATGGGCAAGCCAGCAGGTTGGCTGACACTTGTAATCTCAGTGTATTGAGAGACCAATGTGACAGGATCACTTGAGGTCAGGGGTTTAAGACCAGCCTGGGTAACATATTGAGACCCCATCTCCACAAAAAAACTAAAAAATAAAATTACCCAGGCTTGGTGGCGTGCACCTGTAGTCCCAGCTACTTGGGAGCCCAAGGTTAGGAGGATCACCTGATCCCAGAAGTCAAGGCTGCAGTAAGCAGTGATCGTACTACTGCACTCTAGCCTGGGTGACAGAGGGAGACCCTGTCTCAAAAAAATAAAAATAGGCTGGGCACGGTGGCTCATGCCTGTAATCCCAGCACTTTGGGAGGCCCAGGTGGGCAGATCACTAGGTCAGGAATTCGAGACCAGCCTGGCCAACATAGTAAAACCCTGTCTCTACTAAAAATACAAAAAAAAATTAGCCGGGCATGGTAGCGCACGCTTGTAATCCCAGACACTTGGGAGGCTGAGGCAAGGAGAAACTCTTGAAACTGGGAGGCAAAGGTTACAGTGAGCCAAGATCACGTCACTGCACTCCAGCCCGGGTGACACTGTAAGACTCCATCTCAAATAAAAATTAAATTAAATTAAAATAGGCAACTACAGAGAAGATAAATTCTTCATCATTCATGGAAGAGAGTTGACAGATACTGTTTCAAGTTTGATAAATAAAAAAGTACATAGTTAAGATTATTTAAAGAGTTTTGGAGGTAAATACCAAAGCAACTAAAAAAAAATGTGGCTATCTTGAACAACTGGAAGGGGCTGATTGGGAAAGGCCATAACAAATCATATTATAATTTTTCTTAAGTATAATTGTCATAATTCCAGATGTTGAAAGTCACAGATGGCTTTAAATGCATAATCACTATGTCAAAAAATTTTAGGGGGCCAGGCGTGGTGGCTCACGCCTGTGATCCCAGTACTTTAGGAGGCCGAGGTGGGTGGATCACTTGAGGTCAGGAGTTTGAGACCAGCCTGGCCAACATGGTGAAACCCTGTCCCTAATAAAAATACAAAAATCAATCAACCTGTAATCCTAGCTACTTGGAAGGCTGAGGTACTAGAATCCCTTCAACCTGGGAGGCAGAGGTTGTAGTGAGCCAGGATTGTGCCATTGCACTCCAGCCAGGATGACAGAGGGAGACTCTGTCTTTGAAAAAAAAAAAAAAAAAAAAGGATGTGAGGGGAAGGAGTGGTGGGGCCAGGTGCTTGTAATTCCCAATACTTTTGGACTCTGAGGTGGGAGGATTGCTTGAGCCCAGGAATTTGAGGCCAGCAACATAGTGAGATCCTGTCTCTACAAAAAATTAAAAAGGAGCCACACGGACATAATAAAACATATAATAAAAACATTAGCTAGCTGGGCATGGTGGTGCATACCTGTAATCCCAGGTACTTGGGAGATGGAAGTGAGAGTATCACTTGAGCTCAGGAATTTGAGGCTGCAGTGAATTGTGATTGTTTGCATACCTGTACACCAGCCTGGGCAACAGAGTAGGACCCTGTCTCTACAAAAATAAAAATAGTAATAATAAGATAAACGGGCCAGGCACAGTGGCTCTTGCCTGTAATCCCAGCACTTTGGGAGGCTGAGGTGGGCAGATCACCTGAAGTCAGGAGGCCTGGCCAACATAGTGAAACCCTGTCTCTACTAAAAAATACAAAAATTTTGCTGAGCAGTAGCCGAAAAGAAAAAGAAAAAAGAAATGAAAAAAAAATACAAAAATTAGCCAGCGTAGTGGCACTTGCCTGTAATCCCAGCTACTTGGAAGGCTGCGGCAGGAGAATTGCTTGAACCTGGGAGGCAAAGGTTGCAGTGAGCCGAGATCACGCCACTGCACTCCAGCCTGGGCAACAAAGCCAGACTTTGTCAAATAAAATAAAATAAAATAAAAATAAATGGTGGGAGCTAAACAGTGTGTCTGTCATATATTCTTCTTACCAAATGATATCCAGAGAAAAAATACAAAATTGCAGAGAACCCCTCTGCCGTAATATAGTGTAACTAGAACCTGCGTTGACTCATCTGATAAAACTTCTTGGGTATCATTTTAGTACTGAATTCCTTTATCTTTAACTTGATGATGAAAAAACTCGTCAGTCATGACTCAAAATAGTAAAACCCTTGAGGGTTCACCTGGACTAAGGAGCCAAGGGTGGGATGGCATCCGACGTTGAAACACACGCGGAGCCTCAGGACGCAGCTTCTGCTGCTGCTGCTGCTGCTGCCCGGGCAGCCCTGTCTGATGACGTGGGCGCTCGTGGGTCAAGTGGCAGTAACAGAGTGTTTTATTTTTTTATAACTATGTATATAGTGAATACCTGAAGCAACTTTTTTACTGACAGAAATTGGCAGCTTTTGCTCCTTCTTCCGAATGAAGTCATACGTTAACCAGTTTCTGTTTAGGTAAGTCCTAGGTACGCCTTTGAAACAGAATCTAATATTTTACGTATTACAATAGTAGGCCTGGAAAATCCCCAGAGAGGAGTCACGTCTCTTCAGAGCCCTACGAGCCCATCTCCCCACCCCAGGTTCCAGTTGTACATGAGAAACAGGACAGCTTGCTGCTCTTGTCTCAGAGGGGCTCAGAGCCTACAGAGCAGAGGTAAGTGCACTTCGTAGTGACAGCAATGATTCATGGCGTGGATGCTTATGCTTTAACATTTCCTTAAGTTAGTGCCGTTTTTCTACTTTGGGCTTTTATGTCTGTCTGGATGGGATTGTCAGAGTATCATTTGTCTCTGTTTTCCTAGTGATCTAATGTTAGTGGATTTTAGCAAAAAGAAAATATTCACAATATCATAATATTTAAATAGGTTAGAAAATATTTGTTCATTATTCTTCTTGAAATTAAATCTTTCTAGATAGTTTTTTAAAAATGTTTTTTGTCTAGGGGGAGGAGTCACACATTGATTCAGCCAACATTTGAATGCTTATTGTATACCAAGCACTGTGGACTCTGAATGGATTTTATCTTACCTGTTTCTAACCCTGACCCCAATCCTATTAATTATTAAATTACTACCCCCATTTGGATTAGATGCCTTTGAGTTGGCTCCTTTCCAGTAAGTCTCCGTACCTCCACCTGAGTGATTTGTCTAAAACCCATGCAGAATCCAGCAGCCAGTCTTTAGCATGGCATCTGAGTTCTTGCGTGACCAGGTTTATGCTGCCTATTCAGCTTCACTTCCCACTGCTTCACTACACCAGAGTCTCTGTCCATATCATTTGGCTTATTATTCCCTGAATTCCTTTCTGTCCATACTTCTGCAGTTTGCCTAGCGCAGAACACCCTCTGGTGATGTGCCAAGAGCCAGACATGTCCCTTGCTCATGGTCATACTGATACTAATGGGGAAAGGCCAGTTTCAAACTAAGGTCTTTCTCACTCCAAATTGCTAGTGCGTTCCTTACAATGTGTTGCTATTAATTTATTGCACTTATTCTTAGGCAGCTAAATAGATATTGCTACTTTTCAATGAAATGAAGAAAATCCATTTTTGGAGAGGGAGTGATATTCAATTTAATTATACGTTTATATTTTTCCCCCCATGTTTGTGAGTTTTTTGAGGACAGGGACCATGTCTTATTCCTGTTCCTGTCACCTTAATTGTCTCTCTTGGCATAGAGTAAGTGTTCTTGTGTTTGAATCATGAATGAATCCACATAACTGGATTAGGTTGTCAGTATCCTATATTCTCTGTTCTCATCTCTGGCTCTATCTAGATCCTTGGTGGCCTCGAGCTGTTAGGGGAAAGTTGTTTTTTAAAATGTGTGTAAAACATAAAACTCTTTATATTAAACTCAGCTCATTTGTTAGGTGTCTTGAAATGACTTTAA
This sequence comes from Cacajao melanocephalus, assembly GCA_963573385.1. Lineage (NCBI taxonomy): Eukaryota > Metazoa > Chordata > Mammalia > Primates > Pitheciidae > Cacajao > Cacajao melanocephalus. Next base: position 71,491 of record CAUYLG010029923.1, read on the forward strand.
CAACTAGGTAGTTTTATTCCTCTACTATCCCTGTTGCATTCCATTCCAACTGCTGATTGCTTAGATTTGAGTTCTTGCTATTTTATAGGCAAGCATGCTATTATAATTTTAGTGTACTTAAAACTAATTCTAGTAAAATAGTTCGCAGTTTATGTGGCAACCGTGAATGTATCAGTGTTTGTGCTGTTAAGCAGAGAGAATCATAAGCTGTTTGAGTTTTCCTATTAATATTCATTTGCTGCTGCTTCATTCCTTCCTAAGAATTTCTACTCTAGATTATCTCCATTCTAATTCTAATTTTATGATTTCATTTTGAGAGCTAAATCATTTGTCCACAAATGATGTACTAAATGGCTTTTGATTACATACGGTTTCTTAGGGCTGTAACCACAAACACGGGATGAGGAAGCAGTAGTTTTCTAAGTACTCTCTGACTGTATTATCACTGATAGGAATGTCCCCAGGATTAGGAGTACGTGGTTGTAATATACTTAACTTTGGCCGTAACAGGAATGATTCCCGCTCACCAGGGAGTATAAGCTACTTGCCTTCATTCTTCACCAAGCTTGAAAACACATCACCCATGGTTAAATCAAAGAAGCAGGAGATTTTTCGTAAGTTGAACTCCTCTGGTGGAGGTGACTCTGATATGGGTAAGTGGGATTTCTTTCATGAACCTCAAATAAAACATGCATTAATAATGATATCTCTAGTGTTGCCTTTCCTATAATGCTTGACTTTGAAGGCTCTTTACCGGGCATCTGTCCAACACATCCGATCCTAGCATTCCTTCTCAAGTGCCTGCCAGCCCATGAAGAGTTCTAATGAGGAAGCAGGAGCTTGCTTCTTTCTAAAGTTGTGCTGTTTCTCTTTGAACAAATGCTGTGTCTAGGTTACTTTTCCTTCTAGGGGACTGGATTAACTCTCCGTAGTTTTTCTTTCTCCCCTACCCATCAGTCTTACTTCTGTCCACTTGGGCCCATCCCCACAGATAACTGAAGACATGTCTTTCAGGGGTCCTCTCAGTCAGCGTCCCCAGTTTCATCATCTGTTTATCACATGTCCTCATTATGAGTACCCCTACCATCTCAATTATTCTCCACCAAAAACGTTTAGCCTAGCTTTTCACTAGGTTCCAAGTAATACAAAATAGAGTAGTGTAATATGATATATGCTAAATTTATCTTTTTTTTTTTTTGAGACAGTCTAACTCTGTTGCCAGGCTGGAATGCAGTGGCGCCATCTTGGCTCACTGCAACCTCTGCCTCCTGGGTTCAAGCGATTCTCCTGCCTCAGCCTCCCCGAGTAGCTGGGACTGCAGGTGGTGCACCACCACGCCCAGCTAATTTTTTTGCATTTTTAGTAGAGACGGGGTTTCACCATGTTGGCCAGGATGATCTTGATCTCTTGACCTCGTTGATCCACCTGCCTCTGCCCCCCAACGTGCTGGAGTTACAGGCATGACATCATTTTTAAAGTAGCCTAAAACTGTTGTATTAGCTTTTTTGGTGGCCGCCTGTACACTGTTAAGTTATAGTGTACTTAGTCTGAATGTTGATGTCAAGGTCTTGGGCTGCTCTTAACCCACACCTTGCCCTTGCTCTACTTTTGCAATAACTAGCCCCATGTATAGGACAAGTTCAAGTCTGTCTGTGCTTGCTCCAGTCCAGCTACTTTTTCTACCTTACCAGTGTCTTTCTGGACTTCAGTTGAGTCATTCACTATTCATATGCAACTCTGATAAACTCACAGTGTAAAAATATAACTGGCCAGCCACGGTGGCTCACACCTGGAATCTCAGCACTTTGGGAGGCCAAGATAGGAGGATTGATTGGGCCCAGGAGTTCAAGACTAGCCTGAACAACACAGGGAGACCCCGTCTCTACAAAATATTAAAAAAATCAGCTGGGCGTGGTGGTGTACGCCCCTGTGGTCCCATTTACATGGGAAGCTGAGGTGGGAGATCGCCTGAGCCTGGGAAGTTGAGGCTGCAGTGAGCCATGATTGGGTCGCTGCATTCCAGCCTAGGCCACAGAGTGAGATGTCTCAAAAAATAAATTGGCCGGGCGCGGTGGCTCACACCTGTAATCACAGCACTTTGGGAGGCCCAGGCGGGCAGATCACGAGGTTTGAGACCAGCCTGACCAACATGGTGAAACCCTGTCTCTACTGAAAATACAAAAAAAGTTAGCTGGGTGTGGTCATGTGTGCCTGTAATCCCAGCTACTCAAGAGGCTGAGGCAGGAGAATCGCTTGAACCTGAGAGGTGGTGGAGGTTTCAGTGAGCCGAGATCATGCCACTGCACTCCAGCCTGGGTGACAGAACGAGACTCTGTTTAAAAAAAAAAAAAATTAAAAATTAAGATTGGCTGGGTGTGTGGTGGCTCATGTCTGTAATCCCAGCACTTTAGGAGGCTGAGGCAGGCAGATCACTTAAGGTCAGGAGTTTGAGACCAGCCCGGGTAACATGGTGAAACCCCATCTCTACTAAAAATACAAAAATCAGCTAGTCATGGTGGTGTGTGCCTATAATCACAGCTACCCAGGAGCCTGAAGCATGAGAATTACTTGAACCTGGGAGGCAGAGGTTGCAGTGAGCCAAGATTGTGCTACTGCACTGCAGCCTGGGTAACAGAGTGAGTCTCCATCTCAAAAAAATAATAAAATAAAAATATAAAAATAATAATGGTAGCCAATGTTATCTAGCACGTACTGTGTGCTAAGCTCTATTCAAAGCATGTGTAGATATAATCTCATTTAATCCTCACAGCAACCCTACATGTTATACATTATAATTATCTCCACTTTTGTAGCTGAGGAAACTGAGCCTCAGGTTTAAGAGCTGGCACAGTTAACATAGTAATAAGGCTGCAGTTCAAACCCAGGCATTCCAACTCCAGAATCCATGTTGCTAATGATGGACCAGCTGGCTTGTAACAGTTCCATACTCAGTATCCTAGCCAGATTGTTAGTAAGATACCCTAGCTAATGCTCTGTGGCAGAACCTTTCCTCTGGGTTGATATGCAAGTATTAATCAGAACCTCCTCATACTCTGTCAGCACACTCACTTCTACTGTCTCCCTGCTCTTATCAGTCTTTTCCTAGGTTAGTCCCCATGATAGAGAGACTTTGGGAATACCACAGTCTGCTTTATTCTTTGTTTTTATTTGTTTTAAGTTCAGCTTTGTATTGAACATATTACAAGAGATTTAGTCAAAACAACCAAAGCTCATGTCATCATCAGACCCCCTCAGATTCTTGTTTCTGTGCTTCCACTTTCTTCTTAGCTGGAGCAGCAGCAGTGGAGGGGGCAGGACCTCCTGCTGGTGCAGCACCAGCTGCTTGAGCAGGTTCACCAGCTCCTACATTGCAGATGAGGTTCCCAATGTTGACATTGCCCAGGACCTTTGCAAACAAGCCGGGCCAAAAAGGTTCAACATTTACACCAGCTGCTTTAATGAGGGCATTGATCTTATCCTCCGAGATGGTCGCCTCATCTTCATGCAGAGTGAGGGCCAAGTAGATGCAGGCGTGCCAGAGACGGGGGCCATGGCATGGGCGAGTGTGGGGCTGGCGCTGCTGGACGCAGTGCTAGTTGTGTGATGAAGTGAGGGCCTCACCCCAGCATGGCTCAGCTTCCTCAGAAAGACCAAGCACTGTGACGGCAGCTGAGGAAAGGGTGATCTGCTTTATTTCTGTCATCTACCATCTACTATTCTGACCCTGTCAAAAGAAAGGAAAGCGGGGGCCTTGCACTGTGAACTGCCTGGTGGATGTGTGTTTAGATCTGTCACTCTGTGTGACTGATAAATGTTGAACGCCAAGGAGAAAAGGATGAGCCAGTGTCACCAGTTTGTGAACTTGTCCTTGCTCTTAATTACTAGATTCTCTGTTTAGGTGGCAAGAAAATCATCTAAAAGACAAATATTTTAGAATGCTGACCAGAATTGTTATCAGGCTTACAGATGGCCTTTCTTTTTTTGTGGGAGGATCCGAGTCTTGCTCTGTCATCCAGGCTGGAATGCAGTGGTGCAATCTCGGCTCACCACAGCCTCCGCCTCCCGGGTTCAAGTGATTCTCCCGCTTCAGCCTCCTGAGTAGCTGAGATTACAGGTGCCTGCCACCACGCCCGGCTAATTTTGTATTTTTAGTAGAGATGGGGTTTCTCCATGTTGGCCAGGCTGATCTCGAACTCCTGGCGTCACGTGATCCACCTGTCTTGGCCTCCCAAAGTGCGGGGATTACAGGCGTGAACCACTGCGCCCAGCCACCTTTCTTTTCAAAAAATACTGTTACTAGTATTTTCTATCTCCAGTCTTCAACAGTTTATTATTTATAGCTCCTCAAGTGTCACTAACAAAAATAATCCTCTCGTTTTCAAATGCTCTCAGAACTCAGAGGTGAATTTGTGAGCATGGAGACCTAGAGCTACCAGAGCAGCCAGGAACTGAGACTCAAATCATTTCGCCGTTGTATGGTTTGCTCTCATCCTCTAGTCTTTGTCTTGCCCTGGAAGTGGGAAACTCTTGACAGGGAAATGCCCTGTATGAACTGAAGAAGCCTACTTTATAGTTTTTCCTTCCTTGCCTAATGTTTTGAGTAGGATACTACTATGTTGGGTATTTTAGTATGACGGATGGTCTGTATTCTCTGAAAATGTATGATGAAACGAGTACCGAACTTTAATAGGAGATAATCATGTCTTAAGGGAAGTACTAACAGAATTGCTTTCAAGTCTGGGATTTTTTTTTTTTTTCAAGAACTGTTTTTCATGGTGGAAAGGATAATTTATATTAAAGAACCAGTGGGCCAACAACGATGGCACATTTAGCCCTCACTGGGAAGTAGAACTAAATGAAACCCATCAGTGACCAGCACAGCTTCACCTCACCTCACTGTATCTGAACTCAGTGTTCCCAAGGACATCAATGACTTCATTGTTTTTGAAAACCTTAATGCTTTACAGTTTACTTTATGGGATCTCTTTGCAGCTTTTACCATAGTGAACCACTTTCCTTTTCCCGAAATGCCTTCTTCTCTTGGCTTTCTGATACCATGTTCTCCTCTTTCTTTACTTCTCTGGTCATTTCCGTCTCCTTAGAAGCTCAGTCTTTGCTTTGCCTGGCCGTTGATTTTGGTTTTCCCCAGGGCTCACTTGTTAGTCCCTTTCTCCTCATGCTTTATAATCTGAGTCATCTCATCTACTCTGGGGATTTGAATGGTCACTTGTATGCTGAAAACTCCCAAATTTGTATCTGCAGTCCAGCTTTTCCTGCTAAGCTCTACTTACATATCTTTGCAGACCTCATTACTTCTTGACTAATTTACTGGCTCCCTAAGCATCTAATTGAATTCATAGTCTACCTCCCCACACAAAAAGTTCCTCCTTCCCTACCACAGTTGCTCCCACTCTGGCCATCACTACTGGCCTCTCTGCCTCCTGATGGGAGTTACCTCCTCCCGTCAAGTTGGCCTCCACCGTGGCTTTCACATGTCTGCCTTCCCTTCTGCTAATTTCTGAGCACTTACCACATTCTTGCTCAACAGTAGGTACCAGTCACCTGGATTGCTTATTAAATAGTTGAATTATGGGGCCCTAGGAATGTAGAAAATGTACTAAGCTACCCCAGGTGATTCTGATTTGTATGGCCTCGGCAAGTACCACACTGCACTGTAAGCTCCGTAAGCGAAGGAAGGGGTATTCTGCAAATGTAGTATCTAAGGATTATCATTGGTTAACTGTAGGAAATTGTCTTCATCTGACCATTTTTGAGCAATAAGAAGGTAATCTTATGATTCAGCCAAATAACTGCTCAATTAAATATCTAATGAGTGAATGACTCTTCTTCGACGTACTTCATGATAACAAGGCTCTGTTGTTTCAGGCTCAGTTTATTTACCTTGTCGCCTGGCTCATAAGTAAGACTATCATCCATGGCTATTGTTTTCTAGTTCTTCTGAAGACTTTTCTCCTCTCTTTGTCAGTTTAAAGCCTCCCTGATCAAACAAGTTTGTTTCTGGGCACATGCACTCTTCCCTCTTCTTTAATGGGCTCACCCCTTGGTTAAGAGTCCATCTTTCTTTGGTCTCATTAGAAATTTCATATTCTGGCTGAGCGTAGTGGTCCATGCCTACAATCCCAGCACTTTGGAAGGCAGGTGGATCACCTGAGGTCAAGAGTTTGAGACCAGCCTGGCCAACATGGTGAAACCCCGTCTCTACTAAAAATACAAAACTTAGCTGGACGTGGTGGTGGAGGCCTGTAATCCCAGCTACTTGGGAGGCTGAGGCAGGAGAATTGCTTGAACCTGGGCGGCAGAGGCTGCAGTGAGCCTATATCACACCATTGTACTCCAGCATGGGTGACAAGAAAAAAACTCTGTCTCAAAACAAAGAAAAAATTTTCACATTTTTTGGGATATCATTTGCCCACCCACTTGCTTCCTGAATTCCTTTTTTCCCTCTAAAATTCTCAGCATCAAGTCAGGAATGACAGAAACACCATATATGTCCCAAATTCTTCCCCTTTCTGGCACACTGCTTTATTATAGGTGGTTCACCAGTCTTACGCTATTTTTCAAACTGCAGATTACAAGTTGCACGGTCAGCAGGAATGAAAAGGATCAACAGTCTTTTTTTTCCAGCAAATATCCTGAGTTTCTAGTTAACCATACAGGGAAACACACAGTCATTTCCGTAGTCTTCACTGAGGCAGCTTTCCTCTGGATCGAATCCCAGGCAGCCTGGGTACTTGTTGCAGTTATCTGTTGGTACCTGTAGCGGTCATCTCAGAGTCTAAGGTTTCTTCTTCATTAGAAAGCCTTGATTCCTGTTCTAAGAACAGCATTTTCCTATTTGTTTCTCCAGCAGTGCAAACTTTCTTCCCCTTTTCCTGGGTTACATTGCTCCTTTATTTGTTTATTCTTTTTTTTTTTTCCTTTTTTGTTAACAGATGGGAGTCTTACTGTGTTGCCCAGGCTGCCTCAAATTCCTGAGCTCAAGCAGTCCTACTGCCTCAGCCTCCTGAGTAGCTAGGGGACCAGACGCACACCACTGCACCCAGCTTATTGCTCCTCTTTTGATGTTCCTACTTACCTATTTCCTGATTTCCTTTTTTAAAAACTACGCCTGGGCAACAGAGTGAGACGCCGTCTCAAAAAAAAGTTCTTCCATTTTATCTTCACTCAACGGGTGAAAAACAAAGGTGGGGATCATGGAAAATAAAAACATTAATTTTATTATAGGAATTTTTTGAGACTTTAGTTCGGTATATATGATTATCACATCTTAATTAACTTAAATGTTTGCTTAAATATAGCAGCTGCTCAGCCAGGAACTGAGATCTTTAATCTGCCAGCAGTTACTACATCAGGTAAGATTGAAAAGACATTATTTACCAATACAGGATTGGCACAGCAGTAGTCAGTCCAACATATGTACTGAGTAGCAACTGTATACCAGGGGAGTGACTGCTCCAATATGAAAAAATGAATAAATAATTTAGTGAAGGAAGGTTTAGTCAGTAGCACAGAAAGGAACTGAGATCCAATAAATTTCTATTGAAAAGATAAATGAAAAGAACGGTGTTAGAAACTAGGGAACTGGGAAAACTGCTGAGTGACTTTAATAGAAGTGTGGGTGACTGATTCACTTGGGAAAGAAATTTCCTTCAGGAGTTACTTGTGGATTAAGATGATCTCTGGGCCAGGCGTGGTGGCTCCCAGCACTTTGGGAGGCCAAGGTGGGTGGATCACCTGAGGTTGGGAGTTTGAGATCAGCCTGACCAATATGGTGAAACTCCATCTCTACTAAAATTACAAAATTTTAACTGGGTGTGGTGGCGGGTACCTGTAATCCCAGCTACTTGGGAGACTGAGGCGGGAAAACCCCTTGAACCTGGGGGCGGAGGTTGCAGTGAGCCAAGATCGTGCCACTGCACTCCAGCCTGAGTGCAACAGAGCAAGACTTCGTCTCAAAAAAAAAAGATGGTCTCTGTGTGGTGGGTCCTGGTGGTGTTCTAGGTAACTTGCCAAGTGCTGTATGTATTCCATGGGCTGAAGGGACTGTTCATGTTTGTTTACTGATTGGCCTTTCAGAAATAACGTGGAAATGCTTTTGATTCTCTTTCAGGCTCAGTTAGCTCTAGAGGCCATTCTTTTGCTGATCCTGCCAGTAATCTCGGGCTGGAAGACATTATCAGGAAGGCTCTCATGGGAAGCTTTGATGACAAAGTTGAGGATCATGGAGTTGTCATGTCCCAGCCTATGGGAGTAGTGTCTGGTACTGCCAACACCTCAGTTGTGACCAGTGGTGAGACACGGAGAGAGGAAGGGGACCCATCACCTCATTCAGGTACAGCTTTCATTTTAGTGCTTTTCTGCTGCTTTTCCCCCTCAAAGCCAGTTTATTTCCCAAGTTCTAGTGCGTCACTAAGAGATTTCATTTATGTCTTTATGTGCCCAGAGTCACCTCTTAGGGTTTCAGTTACTTAAAAAAAGTTTTTAAAAACCCACCAAGACATTATAATGACATGAACAGAAATAAAAAGGAAGAAAATTTTTACACAAAGTGTCACCCTCCTGGGATGTCCATTTTTTAATTTGTTTGCATCTAGTGTTCCTCTATACATACTACATTGTAATTGTAACACAAATATAATGTTTTTGAATAAAAAGTATTTAACTGTAAAAATTAGGCTCAGTATAAAACAATCGTAAGCTGGAGGGGCGTGGTGGCTCACACCTGTAATCCCAGCACTCTGGGAAGCAGAAGTGGGCAGATCCCGAGATCAAGAGATGGAGACCATTCTGGCCAACATGGTGAAACCCTGTCTCTACTAAAAATACAAAAATTACTGGGCATGGTGGCGCAGGCCTGTAGTCCCAGCTACTCGGGAGGCTGAGGCAGGAGAACCGCTTGAACCCAGGAGGCAGAGGTTGCAGTGAGCTGAGATCATGCGACTGCACTCCAGCCTGGCGACAAGACTCCATCTCTAAGTAAATACATTAATAAAATTAAATAATCGTATGCCAAAGAAAAGATTAGGAAAAAAGATGTTATCCTAGCACTTTGGGAGGCCAAGGTGGGTGGATCACTTGAGTTCAGGAGTTCAAGACCACCCTGAGCAACATGGTTGAAAACCCCATCTCTACAAAAAATACAAAAATTAGCTGGGCCTGGTGGCTTGTGCCTGTAATCCCAGTTACTTACAGGGGCTGAGGTGGGAGGATCACTTGAGCCTGAGGAGGCAGAGGTTTCATTGAGCTGGGATTGCGCCACTGCACTCTAGCCCAGGTGACAAAGTAAGACCCTGTCTGAAAAAAGGGAAGAAGAAACCCAACTCTTCAAGTTACACCATGCAGAATGCTAGTGCTTCGATCTGATAAGCATTGTTTCAGACATGTCTCTGTATAAGATTTTATACATTCTGTTTAAAACAAGCACAGAAAAAAAAAATCCTAAGTTTTAATCTTATAACCCTTTTCTTAATATTTTGAGAACTAATATCTCTTGTGCTTTTGAAAATTACCTGAAATTCAGCAGTTTCTGTTTTAGTTTAGATACTGTGGTTAAGAAAAAGATTAAAAAGATAGTGGTCTTAAAAAAAAAAAACACCAAAATACCTATACATGTTAACTTTAAGACCTTATCAGTTTACTTCCTGCTCTGAAAAATGAGCATCATCTTCCTCTTTCTGTTCTTACCTTCCAGTTTTTATTGGCTTTAAGTGTGTGTGTGTGTGTGTGTGTGTGTGTGTGTTTTAAGATTATAAGACTGGTGACTTAGGCAATTACACTGTACGGGTTGCATGGGAATTTGGGGCAGTGTGAAATTGTTCTGCTCGGGCTAAGGAAAATATTTGCTGGTGACTTGGGCTCTGATCTCTTCTGAGATCTTTTTCACGTTTCCTTCTAGAGCACAGTCAGAGGTGTCTCACTTACGTGAACTTCTGCTGGGTTCATCAGCTGCAAAGTCTGGGAAAACAGAAAGGGCTACCAACACTTGCTGAGCCTCTGCTCAAGTCCTGTAGTAGCATGAAGAAGCTTTGTTCTGCACTTTTTCCTTTACATACTGTTCCTTTGTGTGGTGTGTTGTTAAGTCCAGTTGGGGAGGTGGGGTTGGTCATTACGAGGTATGATTTTTGTCACCCTGCCTTCCTTCTTCAGTAGTTTCTGTACTCTGAGGCCAGTAAAGAAGCCTTGATGTTCCAGAAATTTCAGTTCCTTAATTATCACATTTTAAAATTAATGGCAGGAGGACGACCCTTGTTTTTTGTTTTGATTGCTACAAGTGAAATTCTGGCTTTCTTTTAAATACAAGCATACCTCGTTTTATTGTGTTTTGGCTTTTTTTTAACTGTAGGTTTGTGGCAACCCTGCAAGTCTATCGGCACTATTTTTCTAATAGCATGCATTCTCCTTTTTGTCTCTGCTACATTTTGGTAATTCTCACAATATTTCAAATTTGTTCATGATTATTATCTCTGTGACAGTGATCAGTGATCTTTGGTACTGTAATTGTTTTGGGGCACCATGAGCAGCACCCGTATAAGATGGCAAACTTGGCTGGGGCACAGTGGCTCATGCCTGTAATCCCAGCACTTTGGGAGGCTAAAGCAGGCAGATCACCTGAGGTCAGGAGTTCGAGACCAGCCATGGAGAAACCCCGTCTCTACTAAAAATACTAAATAAGCCTGGCGTGCTGGCGCATGCCTGTAATCCCAGCTACTTGAGAGGCTGAGGCAGGAGAATCGCTTGAACCCAGGAGGCGGAGGTTGCTGTGAGACAAGATCGTGCGATTGCACTCCAGCCTGGGCAACAAGAGCAAAACTCCATCTAAAAAAAAAAAAAAAAAAAAAAAATGGTGGTGTGTGTCCTGACTGCTCCACTGACAAGTTGTTTCCTGTCTCTCACCTCCTCTGACTTCCTTATTCCCTGACACACAACAATACTGAAATTAGGCCAGTTAATAACCCTATGAAAGCATCAAAGTGTTCAAGTTAAGAGTCACAAGTCTCTCACTCAAAATCAAAAGTTAGAAATGTTAAGCTTAGTGAGAAAGGCATGTTGAAAGCCAAGACAGGCTGAAAGCTAGACCTTATGTGCCAAACAATTAGCCAAATTATAAATGCAAAGGAAAAGTTTTTGAAGGAAATTAAAAGTGCTATTCCAGTGAACACACAAATGGTAAGAAAGCAAAACAGTGTTTTGTGATACACAGAAAGTTTTAGTGGTCTGCATAGAAGACCAAAGACCAGCTACAACATTCCCTTAAGCCAAAACCTAATCCTGTTCCAAGCCCTAACTCCTCAGTTCTACGAAGGTTGAGAGGTGAAGAAGCCACAGACGAGATTAAAGGTAGCAGAGGCTGGTTGAGAGGCCGAAGCTGTCTCCATAACATAAAAGTGCAAGGTGAGGGAGAAAGTGCTGGTGAAGACTCTGCAGCAAGTTACTCAGAAGACCTAGCTAAGAACACTGATAAAGGTGACTACATTAAACAACACATCCTCCATATGGACAAAACACCCTTCTAGTGGAACAGTCCAAAACTTCAGAAGACACGCTGACTCTCTTGTTAGGGGCTAATGCAGGTGTTGATTTTAAGTTGAAGCCAGTGCTCCTTTACCATTCTGAAAATCCTAAGGCACTTAAGAATTATGATCAGTCTACTCACCTGTGCTCTAGAAATGGAACAAAGCCTAGATGATAGCATGTGTTTACAGAATGGCTTGCTGAATATTTTAAGCCCACTGTTCAGACCTACTACTTAGAAAAAAAGTATGACTTTCAAAATATTAGCGCTCATTAACAATGCACCTTAATCACCCAAGAGGTCTGTTGGAAAGGTTCAAGATGTTGTTTTCGTGCCTGCCAACACAACATCCATTCTGTAGCCCATGGATCAAGGAGTAATTTCCACTTCCAGGTCTTATTATTTAAGAAATACATTTTATAAGGCTATAGCTGCCACAGTGATTCCTCTGATGGATCTGAGTAAACTGAAAACCTTCTCAAAAGGATTCACCATTTTAGATGTTATTAAAGACATTTGTAATTCATGGGAGAAGGTCAGAGTATCAACATTAACAGGGGTTTGGAAGATGATTCTAACTCCCGTGGATTACTTGGGAGGAGGTCAAGACGTCAGTGGAGGGAGTCACTGTAGGTGTGGTAGAAATAGCAAGAGAGGCCGTGTGTGATGGCTCATACCTGTAATCCCAGCACTTTGGGTGGCTGAGGCAGTAGACTCACTTGAATCTAGGAGTTCGACACTGGCCTGAGCAACATACTGAGACCCCATCTCTGCAAAAATTTTTAAAAGTAGCCAAGTGTGGTGGTGTGCACCTGTGGTCCCAGCTACTTGGTTCTGAGGTGGGAGGATTGCTTGAGCCCAAGAAGTTCAGGCTTTCGTGAACTGGTATGCTGTGATTGTGCCACTGCAGTCCAGCCTGGGCAGCAGAGGTGAGACCCTGCCTTAAAAAAGAAAAGAAATACCAAGAGAACTAGAACTAGTAGTGGAGCCTGAAGATATAACTGAATTGCTGCAATCTCATGATTAAACTTGAAATGAATGAGGAGTTGCTTCTTAGGAATAAACAAAGAAAGAGGTTTCTTAGATTGATTCTGCCTCTGAAGATGCTGTGAACATTGTTGAAATGACAACAGAGGATTTAGAATGTTACATAAACCCAATTAATAAAGCAGGGTTAAGGATCGACTGCAATTTTGAAAGTTCTACTGTGGGTAAAATGCTATCATTGCATGCTACAAATAAATCTTTCATAAAAAAAAAAAAAAAAAAAAACAGAAATCGCCACAGCCACCCCCAGCCTTCAGCAGCCACCATGTGGATTAGTCAGCAGCCATCCACATGGAGGCAAGACCATCCATCAGCAAAATGATTCTGACTTACTGAACCCTCAGTATCTCTGAGGTATCCCTGTAGTGTTTTATTTCATTGAGTACTAGGGTCTGGATTCTTCATGTTACCATTCTGCTTTTTTCATTTAGCACTATATAATCATTAGCATTTTGGTGATTTTTGAGAACTTAAATATATTAATACTTTTACTTGAATTTCACTTTTAGGAGGAGTTTGCAAACCAAAGCTGATCAGCAAGTCAAACAGCAGGAAATCTAAATCTCCTATCCCTGGGCAAGGCTACTTAGGAACCGAACGGCCGTCTTCAGTCTCCTCTGTACATTCAGAAGGGGATTACCATAGGCAGACGCCAGGGTGGGCCTGGGAAGACAGGCCCTCTTCAACAGGTAAGGAGCCTGCTTTAACTGTTAGAAAACGAGACAAAGCAACGTATACCAATGTCTTGGTTATTAGTTGTTCAAAATTCAGCAGTTTTTCTAATTTGGAAACCTATATTCCCATTTCTGTTTAATTAATAGGTTCCACTTTCCAGAATAGAAATGTTTTTTTGGGTGGTCTTGCTCTGTCACCCAGGCTGGAGTGCAATGGCATGATCATGGCTCACTGCAACCTCAACCTGAACCACTGAGGTTCAGGTGATCCGCCCACTGGAGCCACCCAAGTAGCTGGGACTACAGGTGTGCACCACCATACCTGGCTAATTTTTTTTTTTTTTGTAGGGATGAGATCTCACTGTTACTCAGGCTGGTCTCAAACTCCTGAACTCATTCCTCCTGCCTTGGCCTCCCAAAGTGTTAGTATTACAGACATCAACCAATGCACACACCCAGAATAGAAACTGAATGCACATATAACCTGAAACATTTTTAGAATGCAAAGCCCAATTACCATAAACAAAGGAAGAGCTATGAAAAAATCATCTCATCCATTCTCACTTCTGTATTACACTGGTAGTGAACATTTACTATTTGCAAAGCAAACAATGCAGTTTTAGTTCTTTTGAGAACTGTACCTGAATGTACCATGCCACTTCTAAGAGAACTTCACCTTTCATATTGGCATTCTTAGAAAAAGTTCTTAGGGAAATACTAAGAAATCAAAATTAGAAATGAGAAGACTAGTTTAAAAAGCCATCATCTGGTCTGGTGTGGTGGCTCATGCCTGTTATCCCAGCACTTTGGGAGGCCGAGGAGGGAAGATCACTTGAGGTCAGTAGTTAAGACCAGCCTGGCCAACATGGTGAAACTCTGCCTACTAAAAATACAAAAATTAGCCAGGTGCAGTGGTGGGCTCCTGTAATCCCAGCTACTCGGGAGGCTGAGGTGGGAGAATCGCTTGAACCTGGGAGGTGGTTGCAGTGAGCTGAGATTGCACTGCTGCACTCCCGCGTGGGCAATGGAGTGAGACTCCATCTTAAAAACAAAAAAGCTGTCATCTGTCTGTACGTTCACTACATTTACACAAACTGATGAAAAATAATATTCCAAGATACTATTTTCTATTTTGTGCCTCTCTGTAAACTTTAAAAAACGTAAAATAACTATCATCATGGTAGCTTTAAAAAGTAACAGACTTTTAAAATAAAACTGGGATATTATGGATTTTAAAGTTTCAGAGAATTATAAGCCTTCTTTTCCTTAGGATTAAATCCATGTCACTGAAAAAAATCTGAAATGTGCCCTCCCCCTTAAGACATATATAAATTATATCAGACTTTTGCATTATAAAACTCATGCCACATGCAAAGTGGTTGTGTTTGAATTTGATGAAAGCTTTCAGCCTAGACCAGTGGTTGCTGCTTCTCAAATCTCTCTTAGGGAGGTATTATTAGACCATACATGAAATTTACTATTTGATGAAATGTTTATGTTTTTTGTTTTGGGGGTTTCTTAAGCTGTAAGAGGCTTTCTGGGGACAGGTAAACATGTAGCAGTGTTCATTAATTACCTCATTTCTGTCTTTATACTTTAAAATCTGCCCAGTGAGAGTCAGCAGATGACATGCATCCTGTTGCCCCTCAGTCTGCTCACATTCCTGGCTATTTGTCCGTTGATACTTTTGCATTTCTCTTGAAGAGTTAGAAAGCTCTTGGCGTAACCTGACCCTGTTTCAATTAGAGCTTAATACTTCCACTTGGATTCTCCATGGGAACACCTGATAGTTATAGACTTAACTAAAAATCTATCCTGGGCTTTCTCTTCTGGGCTAAGCAGCCCTCACCCATATGCTCCTCATGTTACTCTTCTTTTTTGGACTCGCACTGATTGCTGCATATCATTGGCTAGGATTTAAGTGGTGAGACTTTGGCCCTTCTGTGTTGTATTCATTTTGTTTTCATGGTGTCACATGACCATTTTAGAGTAATCCTGTTCTACTCTATCCTACAAAAGTTGGATTGGATGAAATAGAAGGTATGCTCATGACAATGAAAACCCAATTTTTCTTTTGTCAGGCTCAACTCAGTTTCCCTATAACCCTCTGACTATGCGGATGCTAAGCAGTACGCCACCAACACCGATTGCATGTGCTCCCTCTGCTGTGAATCAAGCAGCTCCTCACCAACAGAACAGGATCTGGGAGCGAGAGCCTGCCCCGCTCCTCTCAGCACAGTACGAGACCCTGTCGGATAGTGATGACTGAACTGCACAAAGTGAGAGGAACAGGGTGCAGGAAAAGGGATCTCCAGTTTTTGATGGTTTAATTTTTAGTAGCAGGTCAAAAACCTGCCCTCCTGTGACTTATGCCCTGAGACTTTTCAGGATAGCCAGCCGACAGATGATGAAGAAATGATGGAAATTTATTTGGAAAGTCAACAACAAAAAAAAAAACTGCCTTTGATATAGGCAATTCAGTGGACTATAATAGTGGAGGGTTGAAATGTAGAGTTTTTAAAAAGTGGACAGTTCCTGTTCTTACATCTGTTTGTAAAGAAAACCATAATGTCTTTAAATGACTCTTCTGTAAATAGATTATCTTTTTGCAGTGTATATCCCCTTGCTGTAGTATCTGGTGTACTTATGTTCAAATCAGCGCATCAACTTTGGGGGTGATTTTTAAAAATCTTTTTGTCTATCTTTTTAACCCTAGCCTTCTAAACAACCTCATACAGCCCAGTTACATAATGTTGGCTGTCACGGGCATTGTACTTTTATCTGATTTTGTTTCCTCTAAATTCAGCTCTCCAGTGATGTTTAAAATCTTGTGGAAATGTTTAGATTTTTAACACAGACCCTGTCATAAAATCTGTACATTAGAGTCAAAAGGTAGAAGTAACCAATTCTGCCATATTGTAAATTTCCAGTGCAGGCTTTAATTTTTTTTTCCATTAGTAGCACTGAAAAAATATTACTGCATGGGTATGTTCTAGTTCAGTTTATAAAGTTTTAAAAGCTTATTTGAGGCATACCTCACTGTTATGCACACTGGTAATTTAACCATGCCCCTAAGTATTCCTTTTCTCCTGCATTTGATGCAGCCCAACAAAGCTTTTGTTTTGAAATAAATTTGACTACCCTGTCCATAGCTATAGTAGATTATTTGTGGTTTAAGGCTCCTGGTGTCTCAGGTTCCAAAGAAAAAGCTTATGTATTTTTCCCTTAGTTTGATATGATTGGTCAAGTTAAAAGATAACGATCTGTGTAGTATTTAGATGTGCTTTGTGCTGCATCCTGAAAAATGGTGAACACAGCCCTTTTCCACATTGCTCCGGATCAGCACTTACTCTCACTTTGCTTCCTTGGGACAAGAGTTTACTGCTAAATGTTTCAGTTCACAGATTCTCAAGGTGCAAATAATTTAAAAGACCGAATTCTAAACTAATTATGGTACTAGAGGGCCAGTTTTATCTTTAGTTAAGAATTGCCTGCTGAATTTTAAAGTTTTTTTCATATAGTTTATCACAGCATTTAAGTATCTTTCCATGACATACAGATACTAACAGTTTTGGGAGAATGCCACTGGCAACTGGAAAGGGGAGAAATAGATCTCTCAGGATGATAAAAATTAGCACTTTACAGTCTTTCAAGTAGACCTAAACTTTTAAACAAAAGTACTCAAGGCTTTTAAGGAAGCAGCTCTATGATTAGCTGCTGACCAAGACCCTCCTATCACGGGTGTCTAATCCCTATTTTGGGATGAAGACACAGGTTTAGTACTTTGCCCATGTAGTTAAATTAGTGACAGAGATAGGCCATAAGCCCACATTTGTCTTCAGAGAAAGCTTTCATTTCTGTCCCTGTTCCACTCCTGTATACCTGAGGTCTCCAACATAAGCTTTAGATCAGGCTTAGTGGTCAGCAATCCTATTACTTGGAAAGTTGGTATTTTTACAATAGATATATGTAAACACATAAAAATTTCAATATGAATGAAAAACAATGACTAAATGTTCCACTTTACAGTTTTCTGCTGAATTTTTTTTCCAGGTACTGGTAATATTTTAGAGTTTGTTAATAATTTATATTGCCAACCTACCATAAAAGAGATTATGATGGTATTTTTCTATGACCCTGAGGGTCTTAAGCTATTCGGAGTCAGAATACAGTTGACCCTTGAACAACATGGGTTTGAACTGTATGGGTCCACTTATACACGATTTTCTTCCACCTCTGCCACCCGAGAGAGCAAGACCAACCCCTTCTCTTCCTCGGCCTACTCAACATGAAGATGATGAGGACGAAGACCTTCAGGATGATCTACTTCCACTTAATGAATAGTAAATATATTTTCGCTTCCTTATAATCTTCTTAATAACATTCTCTCTTCTCTAGCTTACTTTATTGTAAGAATATAGTAGATAATACATACACAAAATATGTGTCAATCGACTATGTTATCCGTAAGACTTCTGGTCAACAGTAGGCATTAAGTTTTGGAGGAGACAAAGTCAGATGTGGATTTCTGACTACTTAGGGGGTCCATGCCCCTAATGCCTGCACTGTTTGAAGGTCAACTGTATAGTTTCTGAGAACATGTCAGATCAGAGCCTAACTTGTTACTCTTGCAGCTCCACTTGAGGACCCGAAGGTGAGCTGCTGCGAACCACTCACTCCACCCTCATCATAGTGCATGTGCGTATTACTTTATTTACCATCACCTGGAGAAGAAATCTCAGAATGAGAGTTAAAATCCAATAACAGTTCTTGGTTCCCAAAAAAAAAATGAAAGGACCAAATTCTTACATGGCTTACCTGTGGAGGTTCACCTTATCGTGATTTAAGTGGTAAGCACAGCATGAAGCAGTACTGACGACTTACTGAAGTTCACTGCAAACCAAGGCCTGATACTTGTAGGCTTAGATTTCAATGTTCTGACACTATATCCTTACACATAAGTTTTTTTAACACTCAGAACTAAAGTAGTCTTCCAAATACGCTTCATAGAAATATTCTGACAGCCAATTTTACAGTGCATGTTTATGATTGGAAATTTCATAATGCTTTAATTTCTGTACACTGATTCTATTTTTAAAAAATTTATGCCCTGAAAAACTCCACTGTCCATTGGACAGTCCAAAAATTTAATCACATAATTTTAACCAATTCACTTTGGAATTTAGACCAGTCAGTAAAGGAGATCAGTCCTCCTTTTGCTTCAGTACCTTATTTTACAACAGTCCAAATGAACTGTAATGAGAACACCCACACGAAGAGACTGTCCTGAAAACTCTTAGTGTTTCCAACAACTGGACCATGAACTTAATTACTGTGGATGATTTAAAATTAATAAATAAATAAAACTTGCAATGAAAAACCTTTCAGTAACCCCTGCAGTTGTGAAAAGGTAAAAACATTCTCAATGCAAAAGGTAAGTGGTTGACATTAAATTTTTTAAAGAAATCACCATATGTTAATACTGGGTTCTACTGAAACACAGTCTGATTTATACTGTATTTATCTCTCTGAGCTAGACTTGATTAACGGCATTATCTGGGTGGTAAATAATATGAGATTAGACAGAACAAAATTCTAGTTTTAGTCTAATCCCTGAGGATCTGGACCTCAGGGTTTCCGGTGTTTTCATTAATTCTTCAGGAAGTTTTTGTTTTGTTTTGTTTTTTGAGAAATGCAGAGATTACTGGGATACGTACAATATTGTTGTGTAGTCTCTTTTATTACAAAAAGATTCTTCCAGTATGTACATATGAACCAAAAACATCAGTTTATCGGTCCCACTCACATCCCACACCCACAGGCATACCAACAGTGTCAGTATTCCTTCATGGTGCCTAGAAAAACTGTCTTTTCCCTTAGGTAAATGGCTTGAGATATATTTGTACAACTGCTGAGGTAAGAGCATCCACCTACGTATCTTTACATACATTGAGGCAATGTGATAAAGCTCTTTTAGCACAGCAGTCTATTCATTCAAAGTCATCTAACCAAATTCCTTCTCCCATGGCTAAGAAACTCCCATGGCTAAGAAAGAATCTCAGTGTTTCCCTACTTCACAGATGAAGATACTGAAATCACAGACGTAAAAAGGCTAGGACGAAGATCCAGGTCAGCAGTCCAACTATACCAGCAGCACACATCAGAATTAAGACAAGTTTTGAAGTACACCTGTAGGGCCCTATTCTGACTCAGAACAGCCTGGGTGTGTGTGTCCTTAAAGAGTCATCTCAAGATGACTCAGTTGTGTGACTAAGGCTGGGAAGTAGAATGCTCAGATAACATCAACAAAAGGTTACATCATTCTTTCTAGCCCACCCCTATTATTTTTAAGTAGTTTTATATAACCAGACACATATGGTTCACTTTTATTTAAATTCAAATAAAATTTGGATGCTATATACTGTCACATGCCCAATTCCCACTTTAAAACTTCATGCTGGATGCTGGTAGGAAACTATTACTTTTTCTCTTTTATGCATTAAATTCCACATTGTGCTTCATGAAACAGATTATAAAAGAAACTCAACTCACCATAATCCCCCTTTGCCATGAGAAAGGTAATTCTGGTCAATTTACCAGATATTGATAAAGTAAGAGAAGAGAGGGTAGCAAATCAGTAGACCAAAAACTGATATTAGAAATGCCAGGCTGAATCAACCACGCCCACAGGAAAGCCAGCCCACATTAATCTATAGTTCTACTTACTTAGACCAGCAGGGACAGCACCTAGTCATGTTACAACTGAAACCATTAGTTAACAGCAGTCCTGAAAGATCATAATCATTGGGAATGAAAGTCATTTTTCCTTTAAAATACAAAAATGGCAGTGTATATAACTCGTCCCTCACTAAGGCTAAATTGAGGAAACCTGAATATCAAAAACGACAGATTTAAGCCATTGATTTCGGTGCCACAGAGACAGGAATAATAGCTATTTTGCATTACTAGACATTATTCTCCCTATACAAAAACGGATTTAGAGCTTGACAGAATTTAAGTCAAAGGTATACTTTTCCTTGACAGCTCAGCCAACTCTTCCCTGATGTGTTGTATAGAAATTTCATCTCTTTTCAGCTCTGCTTGCTTCAGTGCTTCCTGGTAGATCTCTTTTGCTTGTGTATATCGTTCTAAAACAACCCAGAGAGAAGGGATAGTAAGAAAGTGTATGTTTTCAAGGTGATTCTGAAGAGAGAGCACTAATGAGGATATAGGGATAATTTACTGTGTGCTTATGAAGTGACAGGCTGGTGCTGCCTCATCTCATCCCCATCTGACAGGCTGGAACTCCACTGAATTCTGTGGAATTCCTAACCGTCCTTTCCAGTATATCCTGGGGTCTTCAATTAGCCAAAGATTTCATGAATGGTGGTATGTGTAATACAACTGTCATCCCAGGTTTCTGAAAATGATAGGTGTAGTGTGCTGGCACTCAGAAATGTCGGTCGAACTGATACACCCTATCACACTGGCTTCACCAGCACACTATGAGAAACACATTGAAACTGAGCACATTTAGAAATCTGTAAAGCACTACTGATGTAAGGGACTATCGCAAAGTTTTCTGCAGCTTGATGGGATTCGACAGGCTAGTGCAGGACTGTAGAAGTTTTATGAACTGAGCACAATCATACTTCAACCTAATACCTCGGGTTTTTTTCTGCCATTATTCAACCAGCCTTTTAATGTACGCGTTTCTTCATTGGCCCTTGCCTTCCCTACACACCATTTCACAAATTTACCAATTCAGTGACATCCCTCCCTCAAAGCAAGTCAGTTAAGTTTCCATTGCTACCTACCTCTGTGCATCAAAACTGCAGCTAGATTACTGAGTACCATGTGTAGCTCGGGATGATTGATCTGTCTTGCCAGATCTGATGCCCTTTGCATATAAATATAGGCCTCATCAAAGCGGCCCTGTGCATCCAGGGTAGTAGCCAGGTCACTCATCAGCACAATCGTCTATATGTAAAAGAAAAAAAGTTTTTTCTTTAAAAACATGCCTGCATAGAATGTTAATGTGGAGTTCATCCAACTGTGAATATGTAAGATTTAATGTTTCCTAGCATTCCACAAAAGATGAGGGATATCAGCCTTTAACAAATTTGTGGGCATTTGTTAATCACATTGTACAGTGGCCAATGTTAGTTTGACCTTTTGAGAAATAAAAATCTGGAAATTAGGGAATGGATATACCTTATTCCAACTAATTACCCAATTAGAAGCACCAAATAAAAAACAACAGCAAGAAGCTATATATATGATTCCAGTTAAGGCTGAGCAACTTTGAGAAGCCAGCCCTTTATGGTTTGTTTGCCTTTGGAGCTCCACTGTATTATGTCGTTCCTACTGATAACCCTGAGGCTCATCAAAAACAAGAAATACACAATGTATTTTAGGAGGATGCTAATAGTTTTTTTAATCTGGCTACTATAAGAGGTAGATTTTCATACCTTCTTCCCCACTGATGCCATGCTTTAAGCCCTCTGACTCTAGTACTTGGAGATCTGAATTCTGTGCTTGCTTATTATTCCTCACTCCATTAAGGGACTCTTCATAATAAGTCGTAAATCCCTTTCATGGAGATAATTCATAGCTCAACTTCCCTTTTCTTCCAAAACGTAATACTTACCCTACCCATATACCCCAGCCTTGGGACACATTCAGTTCAAGTTGTCTTACATTGGGGTAGCGAGCATTCATAGCCAAAGCGATGCACTCCTTACACCTAAGAACTTACTTTGTTGGAGGAAAGACCCAAAAAGATGATTTCAATTCAATGTGTTTAGTGTTCTAACACAGAACTTTACATATTATACTTAAATTCTGTAATATGCCAGTGATTTAAAAGTGTTTTTAATGTGGTCCCTGATTCCTTCCCTCACCTCCTGCCACTTTAACTGTGGGGCAAGGAAGGCAAGGATATTCCTGTATTAAAATGTTCCTCATAAAGATTCTAATGGGGGTATATACAGACCCCACTCTGAAATACTGTGCTGTGTCCTTTGAAGCCTGACCAGTCCTGCCTTGTAGAAAGGTTGCTCTGTTGTGCAAACCATGGCTCATGTACATGTTCTGGGCAGACCTAGAACTGGTAACTATTCTCAATTCTTTTCTGAAACAAGTGGTTGGGGTGATGGTGCTGGTGCTAAGAAAATGAGTAGACTGGGGAGCAAGGAGGATCTAGGACCATCTGCTCATTCTATTCTCAATGACTGTGACATTTCACACTCGTCAATTTGAAGCGTTTGTTTTATATTCCCTCTTCTATGTTTTCCTCCCTTACCTGTGGGTGTCTTTCTCCTTGTATTTCTTCAGAAATCTGCAGAGCTTTTTCATACATCCTTTGTGCCTGTGATGGCTGCTTGGAGAACAGAAGGTAGCGAGCACAGGCGTCTAAGCACATGCCCAGGAGGAGGTGGGTATTGGCTTTCTCTTCCACTAAGGAGAGAAGAGGAATCATCACGTCTACCCAAATCGTTGTTACCGGGACCCACAAATATGTCAGCAGACTGGGACCCACATGTCACTTAGGGAACAACATAGGTGGATTAACATCCAGTTAAATGACATATTCCAGACTAGCTGGAATCATGGGACTTCACCCTACATTTTAAGCAGATTAAGAGTCCACACATCAATTAAAATGTGGAATGTTATTTTTAGTTTGAAACAATATTCAGCAGAAACAAATGAAGATAAACTCAAAGAATGAATTAACAACAAAAAGTCTAAGGCCAATGAAAAATCTGTAAGGTATAAGAAAAGCAATGCAGTAAGAAAACAGAACACTCAAAATCCTGAAGTACAAAGTCACAAGCCAAATTTAAAGAATTCAAGGTAAAATTTAAACAAGCTAATCCATTCAGAAAAGAATAAAGCTTACAATGACATAGCATCTCTCAACACATTCAACAATTGACTACACAGTGTCTGAAAAAGAACAAGCTTAAAACACCTAATGCCGCATTAAAAGAAGTGGAAAACACAGATCTAGAGCACAGTAACCTATATCAACCTGAGTAAGACTTCTAATAGAAGATACAAATAATGCAGAAATGGTCATAAGAAAGATTATATGGAAGTTCTGCAAACACTCCGCAAAAGGTAAACGCTCACACAATAGAAGACTAGAAAAAGAGGTTACCTTAGATAATCTTAGGTAACAAATTAGTGGACACCCAAGTGAATATGTTCAGTTGGGTTTATTTACCAGCAAAGCTGTTGTTCATATCAAACCCGTTTCCTATCATGTTTTCAGCTTTCAGAAATCTTACAAGTGGCATACAGAGTTTAAGGAAAACTATGTTACTAAAATGAGACTTTAGCTTCCCATTTAGAAAAAACACAGCTTATTTCTATCACTTATTTAATTTTACATAAATATGCTCTTTGAGACTGAAGCAAATCTGATTTTCAATGTGAAAATAAATATTAAAAGTGTTCTTGGAGTTATTTCTGTACAGAACTAACACCAGAATCATCAGACTCGTCTATTTTGGAAAAATCGGATTTATCAAATGAATCTTCAACAACTGTTCAAGAATGATGTTAACATCACACATAGGCATGCTATGTTTTCTAGGATTTGACATTTTCATTGATCAAGAATTACTGTATTTTGTAAATGGAAATACCACTACTAAAAACAGAATGCTATAATTAGAATGATGTCTTTTCTTTCCAAAGTCGATATACTAGAGCGATGTGAAAATGGTAAAAGTGAGATATTTTGTGGCAATGATTAACAAAGATGTTCAGTAGTATAATGAAAGTACAAAAATAAAGTGACAAGCAATTCTAGTGGAAAACTGTTACCCCTGTTATCACTAAGTAGTGGAGTGGAAGCAAAAGCAGTAAAGCTTTTTAGAGGAAACAATTAATGAGGTACAATTCAGCTGCTTAAAATTCACAGCACATTTAAAATTCATAGCATATTCTGACCACAATAAAAATGAAAACACTTTTTGAAAACCAAACTTTTCTAAAAATAAATGTTACCAAACATTTAGAAAACACAAAACCTTTAACAACTGCCGAGAGAAAATTTCATAGATTTAATAAAGTTTCCCCAAAGAGTTCCTTTTCTAGTAATTTAC
The DNA here is from genome assembly GCA_963573385.1 of Cacajao melanocephalus. Classification (NCBI taxonomy): domain Eukaryota; kingdom Metazoa; phylum Chordata; class Mammalia; order Primates; family Pitheciidae; genus Cacajao; species Cacajao melanocephalus. Next base: position 95,862 of record CAUYLG010029923.1, read on the forward strand.
TTAAACATGGTTCTTTGAAATATTAATATAAAAATTGCTAGAAGTTAGACAAAAAGGTAGTTTAATAATTGAGAAATATATTGGAATCATTTATACAGAGCTCCTAAAAGATCATTTGAAACTGAGGCATATTTACTTCTTCAAACATGATTCTCTTTCATAAATTACTTGTGCTCACGGAAAAAGATATACTACCTATACTTAGTCCATGAAGCAAACAGGATTCACTATAGAATTTTTTACTCAAAACATTATCAAATGGAACAATCATATATATTAAGGATATGGCCAGACAGCATTTATTCCAGGAATATAAGAATGGCTCAATATACTTAATGTATCAGAATATCAAACTAGGTTTACATAAATATAGACTAAAAGGGAATTTGAAAAAGTACTGGAGCAATTATATGCATTTATTAACAATAGCAAAACAGCATCTCTTAATTTACAAAAACTTGAGCACAGACCTCTAACTCTCCCATACCCCCTCAACCATCAATAGCAATACAGGAAGTCTACGAGGGTCTTTGAAACTAGAGATATTTGTTGCCCAAGTTCCAGGAATACCCTGAAATTTCTGCTAAACTAAATCTCTTACTAGTCAACTGATTAGCACTTCCTGATTCGTCTTAATGGTTTTAGTGGAGGAAATAAAGCAGGATCTAACCTAACGCTATAGATGAAACCCATCTGCTTCAAACACCTAGAAATCTTAGAAAAAATAGAACACATACCCTTTACAAGCACAGCTGAGCTCCCTAGAGAAGGAAACTCCAAAAGCCAGAAATCAGGAGTAAGCTAAAACCCAAAGTGGAGAGCCTGGGAGTTGACACAGCAAAAGCCCAGTTTATGTTGGTTTTGTAGGATAGTTTGAGTGTCTCTGTAACCCAAGAATTAAAGCTGTTGATTTGTACTAAATAGAAAACTCGATCTGAAGCCAATGCATAAAACCAGGATGATTCCCATTAGGTCCACAACCCCAGGAAAAGAATATATGTGAAAAAAAACTGCACCACTCCATCCTTCACTCCCCCAACCCCCAACCACAGGCACAGGGAGATGACAAGGAGGCTTGAATGGCCAAGTCTGGGATCTAGAAGAAAAAAATGACTACCATGTAAATTTGATGTCTAATTTATAACATCCATTTAGGAAAGGAGCTGAGTGCCTGGAAGACACAAAACTATTCTGGAATCTCACTGTATAGCTAAAACCTTGCTGAAGATGAATGTATAATCCAAAATTAGTAACATTGACAATTCACAATAAATGAGAATCAGCAGACAGTAAAAAAGCAGGCCTCATCTTCAAGAATTTTAGAAAATCAGAACAACTCCAGTAGTTCTCTTTACTTCTAGTAAGTCTAGCATACTCCACCTCAGAGTCTGATACCTGTAATTGCCCTTTGCCTGTAATTTTCTTCCCTCAAATAGCCACTTGGCCTATTCTCTCCCATTCACCAGGATTTCTTACTAACAAGGCCTTCCCTACCCCCTCCATAAGACCGCATACTGCCCCAACGTATTCTTGGTATACATATTCCTTCATAAATATCTACATAGCACTTAATTCATCTTTGAACACACCAACTTGCTGGATAGTGCTTACTATGCATCTTTCCCCCAGCAGAAATGTAGCTCCATGAGGCAGTGACTGTCTTATTTATATCTGTATCTCGGCACCTAGCAGCATATCTAGCATGTAATAGGCATTCAGTATTTCTGACTGAATCGAAGGAATGAACAAACAAGGAATTAAACACATAAAAGGGCTGGGCGTGGTGGCTCACACCTGCAATCCTGTAGTTTGGGAGGCTGAGGCAGAAGGACCACTTCAGCCCAGGAGGTCAAGACCAACCTGGGTAACAGCACAACCTCATCTCTACCAAACAAAAAAGAAAAATTAGCCAGACACGTTGCCATGTGCCTGTAGTCCTAATTCTTTTGGAGGCTGAGGTGGGAGGAACTTGAGATCAGGAGTCTGAGGCAGCAGTGAGCTGTGATGGTGTCACTGCACTCATTCCAGCCTGGGCAACAAAGGAAGACCCTGTCTCTTGGGGGGAAAAACCCCATAAAGTTACAGAACTCAACAGGGAAAAATAATGAAACTAAAACTTAATTATAATTACAGATTAAACAGCACCCCATGAATCTATGAAAACTCAATATAGAGATGTCACTAACAAGACGTAAGAAGTACAAACTATGAAGGTAAATATCAAGATTCTATTAACATCCAAATTTTTAATCTATATCAAATGCCCTAATGTGAAAAGACAAGCTACAAGGAGATATGTAACCCACAAAAATATAAAATGATTGAATACATAACTTACAAATCATTAAGAAAACGCCTCAAAAAAATAAGCAAAGGATATGAAGAGCTAATTTTCAGAGCAGGTAATCTGCATAGCCAATAAATACATAAAAAGATATTCTATTTTACTAGTAATCAGAAACATATAGTGAAGCCACAATGAAATTCCTTTTCAAACCCAGCAATTATCAAAAAATATCTGATAACAAAGATATACAGAGAGCATCAAGAACACTATTATACTGCTAGTCAAAATGTAAACTGGTAAAACCACTCTGATAAGCAGTTTGGTTTCTGCTGCTGCTGTTTTTCAGACGGAGTCTTGCTCTGTTGCCTAGGCTGGAGTGATCTCAGCTTACTGCAACCTCTACCTTCCCGGGTTTAGGTGATTCTTGTGCCTCAGCCTCCCAAGAAGTTGGGATTACAGGTACCCACCAACACACCTGGCTTATTTTTGTATTATTATTTTTTAAGTAGAGATGGGGTTTCACCATGTTGGCCAGGCTGGTCTCCAACTCCGGAACTCAAGTGATCTGCCCGCCTCAGCCTCCCAAAGTGCTGGGATTACAGGCATGAGCCACCGTGCCAAGCCTGAGAAGCAGTTTGGTATATGCACCCTGGCAACTCCACTTTTATATACATATTCTAGGAAATATCTTACAGGTGTGCACAAAGACACAGGTCCAAAAATGTTCAATGAAGTATGACTTTTAATAGCAAAACATGTAGAAAACCCAACAGGTCCATCAATAGAAGAACTGTGGTATACTTCTACAGTGGACTCTATACCATGGTTGTACTGAGGAAACAGGGCCACCTTTAGCTTGTATCATCCCTTGTGAGAACAGAAAAAAGGTTCAACTTACCCCTCACACCAGTGTATAATTACAGGAAGTCACTGTTTAAAGACAGATGCAACGCAGCAGACATGCAGTTTGGCAAACAGGGACTGTGCTAAGAAAACTGCTTTAAACATCAGCCTGATGTATCTCAACAACAAAATGTTGAGTGACAAAAGCAAACTACAGAAACTATACCGTATGATACCATTCATATTAAGTTTAAAACTATATTAGCCCTATTGTATAATTTTGTTTGTTTCTGAGATAGAGTCTTTGCTCTGTCACCCAGGCTGGAGTGCAGTGGCGCAATCTTGGCTGACTGCAACCTCTGCCTCCTGGGTTCAAGTGCTTCTCCTGCCTCAGCCTCCCAAGTAGCTAGATTTACAGGTGCTTACCACCATGCCAGGCTAATTTTTTTTTTTGAGATGGATGATTTACCAAATATACTTTCAGCCTTGGCCAAATTTCAGTATTTTACCATATTTGCTTTGGAATATACACAAACACACACATACACATATGATGTTTAAACCCCTGTATACCCCTCTGTCCACAGGGGTAGCTACTATCCTGAATTTGGTCTTGTTTGCCTACTTATTGCACTTGTATATATCAATAAACAATATACTGCTGGGTGCAGTGGCTCACACCTGTAATCCCAGCACTTTGGGAGGCCAAGGCAGGCAGATCATGAGGTCAGGAGATCAAGACCATCCTGGTCAACATGGTGAAACTCCGTCTCTACTAAAAATACAAAAATTAGCTGGGCGTGGTGGTGTGCACCTGTAGTCCCTTCCAGCTACTGCGGAGGCTGAGGTAGAAGAATCGCTTGAACCCAGGAGGCAGAGGTTGCAGTGAGCCAAGACTGCGCCACTGCACTCCAGCCTGGGTGACACAGTGAGACCCTATCTCAAAAAACAACAAACAAATCAGAAGAAAAGCACAGAAGTGACTTTTCTTTTTTCTTTTCTTTTTGAGATGGAGTCTCATTCTGTCTGGCACAATCTCGACTTACTACAACCACCACCTCCGGGGTCCAAGGGATTCTCTTGCCTTAGCCTCCCAAGTAGCTGGGGTTACAGAGGCCTGCCACCGTGCCTTGTATTTTTAGTAGACATGGGGTTTCACCAGCCTGGCCAGTTTGGTCTTGAACTGACCTTGTGATCTGCCTGCCTCAGCCTCCCAAAGTGCTGGGGTTACAGGCGTGAGCCACTACAGCTGGTCCAGAACTGACTTTTCTTAATAAAAAATGGGTAACGTGGAATATAAACTGAAAAACCTCCCAAAATATAGATGAAAAAAACTGATGGAAGAGGGGATAATGTGAAGGATAGAGAACAGAGAGGTCAACATACATGTAAATGACATTCCAGACAAAGAGGCCAGAGTGTGTGGAACAGAAGCACTGAGCCAGGACAGACTACAGAAGCTCCAGAGAACTGGATGCTAAAAATGAAGGTTCACCAGGGAATAAGCAAGCTTCACAAACAAGACAACTTCCTAACCTCATACTGATGTAACTTCTGAGTCCAGCAAAGCATCTGACAGGAGAAAATAGACTACTTAAAAAGCAAGGCAAATATGCAGGTTTTAGAACTCCCCTCTGCAATAAATTCCACTAAGTCTAAAATTCCAGATCACAGAGAAAAAACAAGTGAGGAAAAGAGAAAGGCAGGACACTGTTAAAATGTACTCAGGTCATTTTAGAGAAGTAACTGAAAACAGTATTTTCTCCTCTGAGTCAAATATATCTAAGAAATGTTTAGGTCACTCCTTATAGAACTGAAAATCACATATATATACCTTCCCTACAAAATACAAATACAGATCAGTGAGGGAAAAGTTCCTATAAGAGGAACAAAAATGGAAAGCACTTTTTAAAATGCAATAATTAGACCAATTATCCCATTTAATACTAATTTTTAAAAGGTTTTCACATTCTATATCACAAGACAATGATACTCAGGTTTTTTAAAAATCCAACCATAGCCTTCTACACAAAAGACCCACTGAGGCCGGGCACGGTGGCTCACGCCTGTAATCCCAGCACTGTGGGAGGCCGAGAAGGGCAGATCGCCTGAGGTCGGGAGTTCCAGACCAGCCTAACCAACAGGGAGAAACCCCGTGTCTACTAAAAAAATTAGCCATGGTGGTGGCGTGGTGGCGGATGCCTGTAATCCCAGCTACTCAGGAGGCTGAGACAGGAGAATCACTTGAAACCAGGAAGCAGAGATTTCAGTGAGCCGAGATGGCGCCATTGCACTCCAGCCTGGGCAACCAGAGCGAAACTTGGTCTCAAAAAAAAAAAAAAAGAAGGCAATGTCAAGATACATACACAGAAAAAAAAAAAAAAAAAAGACACACTGAAAAATGACTCAGAAAAGGCTGGGTGCAGTGGCTCAGGCCTGTAATCCCAACACTTTGGGAGGCTGAGGCGGGCGGATCACGAGGTCAGGAGTTCAAGACCAGACTGGCCAACGTGGTGAAACCCCGTCTCTACTGAAAAAAAAAAAATACAAAAATTAGCTGGGCATGGTGGCTCATGCCTGTAATCTCAGCTTAAGTAGGAGAATTGATTGAACCGGGACATGGGAGGCATAGGTTGCAGTGAGTTGAGATCATGCCACTGCACCCTAGCCTGGGCAACAGAGCAAGACTCCATCTCAAAAAAAAAAAAAAAAGACTCAGAAAAGTTTTAAGGTAAGATATAGTAGATAATATAAAACTAGAATTTGTAACAAATACCTTAAATAGGGAAAAAGGAATCATTTTCCTGATGAAGGGACAATTCATAACAGAGATATATATCTGGGACTGTCTAAACAGAGCACAGAAACATGTATAAAGAAAAAAGATTTAAAAAAATTTATTGGCTGGGCACAGTAGCTCAGGCCTGTAATCCCAGCAGTTTGGGAGACTGCTGGGATTACAGTTTGGGAGGCTGAGGCAGGCAGATCACCTGAGGTCAGGAGTTCAGGAATAGCCTGGGAAATATGGTAAAACCTCATCTCTAATAAAAATACAAAAAATTGGCAGGGCGCAGTGGCTTATGCCTGTAATCCCAGCATTTTAGGAAGCCAAGGTGGGCCGATCACCTGAGGTCAGGAGTTTGAGACCAGACTGGCCAACATGGTGAAACCTTGTCTCAACTAAAAATACAAAAATTAGCTGGATGTGGTGGTATGTGCCTGTAATCCTAGCTACTCGGGAGGCTGAGACACAAGGATCGCTTGAACCTGGGAGGCAGGTTCATCTTGCAATGAGCCAAGATCATGCCACTGCACTCCAGCCTGGGCAACAGAGAGACTATCTCAAAAAAAAAAAAAAAAAAAAAAAAAAGGTCCATGCACGCCTGGCACAGACCTGGGACTCCAGCTACTTGGGAGGCTGAGGCAGGAGAATGGCTTGAACCTGGGAGGCAGAGGAGCCAAGATGATGCCACTGTAAGCCAGCCTGGATGACAGGGTGAGAATCCATCTCAAGGAAAAAAAAAAATATCTAGAACAACTAGACAAAATCAGTAAGGACACAAAAGACTTGAATAACACTATAAACCAATTAAACCTAACAGACATTCACAGAAAACTCCAACAGAATACACACAGTTCTCAAATGCACATGCAACATTCACCAGGATAAGCCATATGTGAGGCCATAAAATGTCTCAATAAATAAAATCATGCACAGTTGTTCTATGAACAAAATGGAATGAAACTAGATCCAACAGAAGGAAATTTGAAAAATTCACTAATATGTGAAAATTAATATACTCCTAAATATCAAAAGGGTCAAAGAAGAAATCACAAAAAAATTGGAAAATACTTGAGACACATGAAAATACACCAAAATTAATGAGATGTTATAAATTAATAGTTATAAGCGGCAATTATGTCAAAGGAAAACCTTAAGTCAATAACCTAATCTCCCACCTAAGAAACCAAAAAAAAAAAAAGAAAACAAAATAAACCCAAAGCAAACAGGAGAAAGGTAATAAAGACAGAGTAGAAATAAGTAAAATGGAAAATAGAAAAATAAAGAAAATTAATGAAACCAGAAGTTGGCTCTTTGAATGAATCAACAAAATTAAAACCAAGACGTTATAAATACAATAGCCAGGAAGGTCCTTCATAAAATTGAGAGTGGTAAAATATAGGTGCCAAATCATATAATAAATTAGTAAATATATCACATTCCACAAACTTTTTTATAGTGCCCAATGAGTGCTGGTTATAGTCCTGGAGCATTTGATTCTTGTAACTCTATGGGGTAAGTTCTATTATTATTTTCATTTTACTGATAAGGAAGCTAAGAACAGAGAAGTTAAATAACTTGTCCATTGCTAATAAGTGGCAGAACCAGAATCTGAACTCAGGCTCCAGAGTTCAAACACTCATGGTACCAAATATTATGTCATCAAAAATAACTTTTCAGAAATGTTTTGAGTATTTAAAATATGAAAATGAATAAAACCTTTCAGGGAAAGGAGGAGGAAGAAATCAATGGGAAACATCTTTTTACTAGTTAAAAAAAAAAATCATAAAATTAGGAACTAGAAAAGGAAGATGATCTCAGACACATAATAGTGTAAAATATGCTTTAAAAATATAATTCCTTAAAGTTTCTTCTAACAAATTAATAGGTTTATAAAATTTGTTCACCTATAAGTTTATTTATTCAACAGGTATTTATTAATGTTTATTTAACACTGTCCTATGTACTGAAATTAAATCAAGAAAATGGAAGAAATACATGAGTAATCAAGAAGGAAGGAAAAAGCTGCCAGAGAATTAACTCAGGAGATCTGGTCCATCTGGCATCACAGACTCTACAACTTTCCAAGAAACAGATCATTCCAATGCAATATTCCATACTTATTTCAGAACAGAAAATACAGAAACCATCTCAATTCATTTTATCACATTAATACAACACTGCGATGACAAATAATACAAACACAATAGTACAAACAATACAATAAGAAATACACTGTGGATCTCTTAAGAAACACAAAAGTTACGAATCAGCATTAAATATTATTCAGCAGTACACAGGTATTGAGCAATTAACCTACAAGCAAGCTTGGTCTGCTCTAGATATATAATAGTAATAAATATATTAATATAGTTTGGCACCGAATTGTATAAGACTAAGTTGCCTATTACTACTATTGCTTAATGTTCTAAAGGTACAGCCAATGAACTAATTTTATAAAGGGAGGGGAGGGAAACAGTAGTATAACTTTCTGGTAGGAAATAATTACAGGTTGAGTATTCCTTATCTGAAATGTTTAGGACCAAAAGTGTTTCAGATTTCAGATTTTTTCAGAATTTGGAATATTTGCTTTGGATACTGCCAGCATCCCAAAACCAAAAATCCAAATTCAAATGCTCCAATGAGCACTTTCTTTGAGCATCATGTTGGCCCTCAGAAAGCTTTGGATCTAGGGGATGCTCAACCTGTATCATGATTTCCGGAATGTATTAATTATAAATCTGGAATTAGTGTATCTTTTCAAATTATTTTTTTCTTTTACTTTTTGCTGACTTCATTTTTCTCAGAATTAGTGTGACTATCAACTGAAAAGCGAAGAGTTCAGTCAAGGAGTCAGAATCAAATGTAATAAATAGCTGTCATCTATATGAAGAAAACTATAATATAATTCCTCGGTGAGACGGCTCACTATTATAAAGATCTTCCTTTGCTAGCAGAGCAGCTGTTTGTCCCAGTATCCATTCTTTTCTCGCATGACTCACATCCTCAGGAAAGGATACCAATCGGTTTTAGCCAATCATGATAATCCATTTTTCTTGCCAAGGACTGGGTTAGAAATGGCATGTGACCCAATTCTAGCCTATGAGAAGTAAGGATAAATCTACTTGGAGACTTCTAGGAAAGATTACCTTGATCCTATGAGAAACATCAAAGAAGTCTCCTTTTTCTCTGGACACTGTCATTTCTGGATGAGATTTCTGGGAATTGCTATAGTCACATCTCAACCACCAGGGAAGCATGGGAAAAAAGCCAACACATTGAGAATGAGTGAGGAAAGATGGAAAGAGCCTGTTCCTTCATGATTTCAATGAATCACATTATCAACTAACTCAACAGCCTGCTCCCTATCGCTGACTGCCAGTTACTTGACATAAGTGTCCTTACTGTTAAACCTAATTTAGCTGAAATTTCTGCTCTTCACAGTCAAAGGTATGCTAACTTTAATTCAGATGGCAATCTCCCCAGACTAATTTGTAAATATAATGCAAATCTGATAATTCAGTCTCAAGGCACTTTGGGAAGTTGACAAAATTCTAAAATTCATGTGAAAACAGTGAAAAGTAGGAAGGAATTTTGCAAAGGATGCATGTGTCAGCTGTCCTATCATATAACTCAAATATTTAATTCAAACAATGCATACTGTTATATTCCTCAAATACATCAGAATGGAAAACCCCAAAAGAAACCCAAGTACATACTACTTAGTGCATAAAGATTATTATCTGTAAGAAAAGTTACCAGCTACACACCAAAATAAATTACAGATATACTAAAAAGTTAAACTGTTTAGAAATAAAGAGGAGGAAAAAAATAGAAGATTGCAAGGAAAGATGAGTGAGAATTCATATGATTTCAAAGCTTGAAAATTACCTCTCTAAGCATTAAGCTCCAGAAGGGCAGAGATTTTTGCCTTTCTTGCTGCTATTCAAATCCTAGAATACCTGGCACAGAACAGCTACTTAGTATTCATTTAAAATTAATAAAAGCAAAGGAAATTAGAAATGAATTCTGATCTAATTCTAAAAAGATTACTCAGACAAGTCATAAAAATGCCGTAGAATGAATACATATTATGATTCATTTATATAATTTTATTTTTTTTTTGAGACAGGGTCTCTCTCTGTTGCCTATGCTGAAGTGCACTGGCACTATGACAGCTCACTGCAGCCTCAACCTTTTGGGCTCAAGTTATCCTCCTGCCTCAGTCTCCTAAGTAGCTGGCACCACAGGCATGTGTCACTGTGCCCAACTCATTTATTTTCTGAAGAGACAGGATCTCGCGATGTTGCCCAGTCTGATCTCCAACTCCTGGGCTCAAGTGATCCTCCCACCTTGGCCTCCCAAAGTGTTGGGATTACAGTTACAAGTCACTGCACTCAGCCTACTTAAAATTTTTAAGGCAATATGCAAAAACTAAATATCTTCTTAAGGGACACAGAGTAAAACTAAAGAAAAGCAAATGAATGATAGTGACAAGATTAAGGAGGGCAGTATCTCAGGTAGACAGAGCTCCAAAGGTACTTGTAATGCTGGGCCACTTGTCTATTTTCACAATCCTTTTTTTCCCCCCCAAGACAGGGTCTTGCTCTGTCATCCAGGCTGGAGTGCAGTGGTGCAATCTCTGTTCACTGCAACCTCCACCTCCCAGGCTCAAAAGATTCTCACCTCTACCTTCCAAGTGGCTGGGACTACAGGGGTGCACTGCCACGCTCAGCTAATTTTTGTATATATGGGGTTTTGCCACGTTGCCAGGGATGGTCTTGAACACCTGACCTCAAGTGATCCGCCCACCTCCGCCTCCCAAAGTGCTGGGATTACAGGCCACTGTGCCTGGCCGATTCTCATTTTTTATATAAATGTTAATTTCATATTCCCTTTTCATTAGGAAAAAAAACCCACTCTATAAACACAAATCAGGAGGAAAACTCAAGAGACAAAGGGTTAATATTTTTACAATAAAGCTCCAATAAGCCTCTCAGCACCCTAAGACATGGTGAGAAAAGAAAAAGATACACCTCACTGCTTATCAAAGAAATGCTAGATAATGGCCAGGCATGGTGGCTCACGCCTGTAATCCCAGCACTTTGGGAGGCTGAGGTGGGTGGATCACTTGAGGTCAGGAGTTCAAAACCAGCCTGGTCCAACATGGTGAAACCCCATCTCTACTTAAAATACAAAATAAGCCCGGCATGGCGGTGCATGCCTGTAATCCCAGCTACTCGAGAGGCTGAGGCAGGAGAATTGCTTGAACCGGGGAGGCGGAGGTTGTAGTGAGCCAAGATCATGCCACTGCACTCCAGCCTGGGCAACAAGAGCAAAACTCCATCTCAGAAAAAAAAAAATGCTAGATAATGTACCAAGGCCATATCATCAAGCTAACAAAGATTATAAAAATTAATGAGTTTTGGGGAGGAGGACATAGCCTTACCACAATAATAAAAACAACTAACACTTTTTGAGCAGCTACAATGTTATTCTAAGTGCTTTTTATGTATTAACTCATTCAACCTTCCTAAAGGTCCTATGAGTACTACTTTTAATCCCACACTGAAGAAAAAGCACACAGGGATTAAGTAATTTGATGAAAGTCACAAAGTAAATAAATAGCAGAACCAGGAAATATAAAGTAACACAGTCCTTTCAAAGGCAAGTTGGCAACAGTCATCAACAACCTTAAAATGTGCTACTCTTGACTTCGAAATCTCAGTGCTAAGAATCCACTTTAAAGAAAGATTTGGACACTATCTTGATGCCCAATGACAGATTTACTATTCTGAACACATGTGTTTCTCTCCACTCCTTCCCCAAATACCACTAAAATGAAAGTTACAGGAGGAAAAAGATATAACACGGCCAGGAACAGTGGCTCATGCCTGTAATCCCAACACTTTGGGAGGCTGAGGCAGGCGGATCACCTGAGGTCAAAAGTTTGAGACCAGCCTGGCCAACATTGTGCAACGCTGTCTTTACTAAAAATACAAAATTAGCTGGGCATGGTGGCTCACGCCTGTGGTCCCAGCTACTTAGAAGGCAGAGGCATGAGAATCGCTTGAACCCAGGAAGCAGAGCTTAGTGAGCCATGATCACGCTACTGCACTCCAGCCTGGGCGAAAGAGTGAGACTCCTGTCTCAACAAAAACAAAAACAACAACCAAAAAAAGAAGATGAAGACTGAATGCCTGTGGCCAGCCATGCCAATGAAAAGTGAGCCAACATGAACTCTAGAATACTGGAAAAGCTGATAAATTGAAGAAAGCAAGAAATACGGTTAAGTGAAGAATCTGACATACATAACAGAGCCACAAAAAAAACCTAGTTAACTGAAAAGGAAGCAAAATGTACACAAAAGGAAATGTAATTCTGTAATCACATTACTAGGCTCAGCAGCTAACAGTATTCATACACTTACAATGTAGACATAAACAGAAATTATACTAAATCTTCACTTTTCCATAACTCAGCAGATTCTGAAAATAACGAATCAGGAAATAACAATTTTATGTTATTGAGAAATGTAAAGGTAAATACCAGAAGAAATTGGTTAAGAGTTGAAAACAGATGGGGTGGGGTGAGGTAGCAAGAAAATGCTATCTTAAATTAAGCTTTGTACTATTAATATTATTTGACTTTTTATACTAACAGGTAATAATGGAAATTAATTTTAAAAAGAAAAATGTAAATTTGTTGTAAAAAATTACAGAATACTGAGAGAAACACAAATACAAATTCCCTATAAATCTACCAACCAAAGAGAATCACTACCTGTATTTTGATATCTATCATGCAGCCTTTGTTCCATGTCTATCTTTAGTTTACATACTAACTGTTATTATACTGTTTTGTTACCAAAGTTTTCACTTAATTTTTTATGGGCATTTCCTTAGTAAGTACATATATATTTACATGGGGAACAAAATAATTACCCTAGAGCAAGTTTTTATGTGATCTTAAGTAATGTTCTCTTGGAATAGAGTTAGATGTAGCAATAAAAAGCACATAAATTTGATAATGGATTTGCTTTGTACAAAACTGAATAGGTAGGAATTTATTTCTTTTCTGGAAAAAAATAAGATGAAGAATCATGTAACACATTTTCTATATTGCACAACTAGTAAAATGTAAAAATAATGTTAATAATAGAAATTAGCTTGCTCTATCCAAGAAGAATTCCTTTGCTTAGAAAAAAAAGGAGTGTTTTCACAATATGCTACCAAATTTTTAAAACTCAGGTTACAAAGTAGGATTTACAGTATCATCCCAAATTTATTTCTTAAAATGTAGCCTAAAAAGATGTACTAAAAAATAAACAGTACCTCTTTCTTAGTAGTGTGATTATAGATGATCTTTACTCCTTAGTGCTTCTCTAAATTTTCTTCACTGTTTACTGATATTACTTTTTGAGTCAGAAAATATAGCTTTACATTCCTAAGAAACCGTAGTCAACACTACAAATTAAAGATAGCAAGGGTGTGAATAGTTCAAAAGTGACTTACTTGACAGCTAGACTTGTTTTTACACCTCTTGTGGATTTCCTCAAAGCTGTTCCACACTGCACTGAAACTGCATTTACTTGATGGTCTTTCTTGGGTCTTTTGTTCTTTCATTCAGTAATTATTGAGCCTCTATTATGTGCCAGGCACCGTTCTAGGCACTAAGCATTTAGCAGTGAGCATAATGAAGTCTCTATCCTTCTTTGATAAGGAAGACAAAGACTAACAAATTTTGAACAAAAACATACTTTTAGTGGAGAAACAAACACAAGCACACAACACACACACCTCTACTTTCAAGCGTGATGAAGAAAAGTAAAGGAAAGAGGAGTAGATCAATATAAGCTTGGAAGAGATGCCTATTTTAGTGAGGGGAGGACTCTGAGGAAGTGATATTTGGGCAGCGACCTGAGTGAAGTATGGGAGAAGACAGAACAGTCTAGGTAGAGGGAATATCAAGCAAAAAGGCCTTAAAGCAGCAATGAACTTGGAATGTGCAAGAATAAGACCAGTGTGGAGAGACTGGAACCAGCAAGGGGAGGGCAGCAGATGGCATGGAAGAGGTGGGTAGGCCCAAGTCATAAGCGCCTTACAGGTCCACGCAGGGACTCTAAATTTTTTCTAAAGGTGATCAAAGGTACTGAGGTCTTGAAACGGTGATGGCCTGGACCAACGCAGTATGGTAAGGGGATGAGACATGGTCAGATATGGCTATATTTTGATGGCTGATCCAATACAACTTGCTAATGGCTTAGTAAGAGGAATGAAGAAGAAATCATGGACAATTCTCAGGTTCTTGGTCAAAGCAACTAAATGAGTGTTGTGCCATTTATAAAACTGGCACTGACTAGTGGAGAAACAAGTTGTGAGTGGCAAAACTGAGGAGACCCATTTTGGACATGTTAAGTATGAGATGACCATTAGACTTCAAGTCAAGATGTCAGGTAGGCAATCATAATCATAAGTCTGCCATTTGGGGGCAAGTTGGGGCTGAAGGTGTAAATCTAATATTTAAAGGCATGGAATTAAAGGATATCTCCTAGGTATAGGGGCAGAAAGAAAAGAGAATAGGGCTGAAAACAGCCCCACGGCCTGCCAACACTCACCTCACTGGAGAGACCAGTGAAGCATCCCAGAAGCCAAGAGAAAGTATTTTCAGTAAGAGACAGTGATCCCGTAAGTTAAAGCTACTGATGAGTAAGTTAAGGATTGAGAAGTAACCACTGGATTTGGTGACTTGGTGACTTCAGTGGAGTGGGGAAGGCAAAAAATTGGTGTACAGTGACCCCTCCCAATGCACGGTTTCACTTTCTGGGGTTTCCATTATCTGTAGTCAATCATGGTCCAAAAAATATTAAATGGAAAATTTCCAGAAATAAACAATTCATAAGTTTCTAAATTGCATGCCGTTCTGGGTAGCATGATGAAATCTTGTACTGCCCCACTCCATCCAGACCAGGACATGTAATCATCTATTTGTCCAGCATACCCATGTTGCATACGGCACCTGACCTCAGTCACTTAGCCGCAGTTTCAGCTATCAGATCAACCCGCAGTGTCGCAGTACTTGTGCTCAAGCAATCCATATTTTACATAATGGCCCCAAAGTGCAAGAGTAGTAACACTGGCAATTTGAATATTACAAAAAGAAGTCAGAAAGTGTTTCCTTTTAATGAAAAGGTGAAAGTACTCGACTTAATAAGAAAAAAAAATTGTATGCTGAAGTTGCTAAGATCTACAAAAGAATGAATCTTCTGCCTGTGACACTGTTAACACTATACTGTTATAACTGTTCTATGTTATTGCTGTTAATCTCTCACTGTGCCTAACATTAATTAAATTTTATTATAGGTACATATGTATAGAAAAAACAGTGTATTAGAATTCGTTTCAGGCATCTACTGGGGGAACTACTGTATGTTCAGGAGAGAGAGGACAATTAGGTCCAGTAGAGTTGACTGCGGCATCCCTACCATCTCAATAGCTCTTGGTATAGAGTAGGTATTGAATAAATGTCAAATACGAAAATTCTCAATACTTCAACCCAAATTAAGAAACCCAAAACGGAGAGCTAGAGAGCTTCCCGCTCACCCAGTTCTATTCCTAGCCTCCACAATGAGTGAGGATGAATTGTAAAAACTGAGCTTTTTTTCTCTTCTTTCTTAACTTGCTGTATATCTAGGGCTAAAACATAAGCATTTTGATTGGTAGCTGAAGTAAAAGATAAAAGAAAGACCTCCTTCTGCTCCCTGATTTTCCATAAGTTGTATGTAACTAAAAGTTAACCAATAAATTATGAACGTTGTCACCAACAGGGTTAAAAAACCCCATCAAAACAGCAAATATTTTAAACAAAACATCTTATTCCAAAACTTCTGCTGGTACCTTAAAGACAGCCACTTATTTTACAAAATAGGTAACTTTCCATCTTCCCAATTTAGATCTCTTTCCATTTCTCAAAGTGTAAAATAAAGCCTTTTGTGGAGAAAAGGCAATGCCCAGATAACAGGTTTCCTACCTGATATAATGTCTTCTGCTAAATCCTTTTCTCTTTCAATTTTTTCCTCTAGAGTTGAAATGCAGAATTCATAGCCAGCAAGAGCAAATTCCTGTCTGTAAAGCAAAATCAGTAATCAGTCATTTACTTTTTCTTCTTTTTTTTTTTGCTTTGAAACAGAGTTTCACTCTTGTTGCCCAGGCTGGAGTGCAATGGCGCAACCTCAGCTCACTGCAACCTCCACCTCCTGGGTTCAAGTGATTCTCCTGCCTCATCCTACCAAGCAGCTGGAATTACACACACCTGCCACCATGCCCAGCTAATTTTTGTATTTTTAGTAGAGACAGGGGTTCACTAGGTTGGCCAGGCTGGTCTCGAACTCCTGGCCTTAGGTGATCCGCCCACCTTGGCCTCCCAAAGTGCTGGAATTACAGGAATGAGCCACTATGCCTGGTCCATTTACCTTTTCACAAATTCCTCTTTTATCTTCATTTTTCCAGCTCAATTTAAACATTATCAGTAAAGGAAGTGTAAAATAGGAAGAGGGAACTTTAAGTCTAAAGAGTGTCAAATCTGCCATTTCTCAGAAGTATTTTTTTAAGTCATCCATTTAATATAGCTTAAGACATAAAGAGCTAGGAATGCTGCCATCATTTTAATAACTGACATAGCCGGTAGTCTTCATCATCTCCCAAGAACAAATGGTATCCAGTGTATCAGTTTCTTCATGTGTGAAAGCTTACCCGTTGAAGTAATACTACCCTGAAGAGAGGCTCTGGCCCCTGCAGTTGAGGATTCCAACTGTTGACCTCATACAGCTTCTAAGGAGTTTAGTCATTTTATATTTCTTTCAAGCTGTAGGTCTTGATCAAAGTTTCTTTTACAGGGCCAGGTGCAGTGGCTAATGCCTGTAATCCCCATACTTTGGGAGTCCGAGGCCAGCGGCTCACCTGAGGTCAGGAGTTTCGAGATCAGCCTGGCTAATATGGCGAAACTCTGTCTCAACTGAAAATACAAAAATTAGCCAGGCATTGTGCCAGGGGCTGTAATCCCAGCTACTCGGGACGCTGAGGCAGGAGAATAGTTTAAGGCCAGGAGGCAGCAGTTACAGTGAGCTGAGGTTGTGCCATTGCATGCCAGCGTGGGTGACGAGAGTGAAACTCCATCCCCCCCCCAAAAAATTTTTTTTACAGAAATGGAACTCCTAGCTACAGCAATAGAAGTCATTTAACCCAACTCTGTAGCCCCGGACCCTCAGTCATCTGGAGAGGGTTCAGTTAGCCCAAGCAGGCAGACAGACTGCTGCTTTTTAGAGACGCAGAGGAAATGTGACCGAAATCCCTTCTCCACTCAGGAGCTCAGCTTTGGTTCTTGTTCCTCAGTTTTGGCTTTAGTTCCTTACAGAAGTGGCACTAAAAAGCTCATCTTCTCTAGTGCTTTGCCAGTGGAGAATTTATGACCCTACTATTCTGCTCTCTTCTCAGAAGAACAGAAGCATCCCCTTCCTTCCCTAGACTCAAACTTTGGCAAGAGGGCCCTCTCTAGCCATAACACAGGGCAAGTGGACACTGCCCACAAGAGGCTCCCAGTCAGACCAAGAGCTCTACAAACAATTCCCCTCCTAACTTATACCAGCCTTTCTAAGCCCCAGATCTGGCCATGTCTTTTCTGGTCTCATGTTTCTCTCAATAAAACAAAATGAAAAGTACAAAGTACCCAGTAACTTAGAGGCTAATTATTACTAGCTTTCACCTCTACAAGACTATGAGTTTGTCTTACTCAACAATGTTTACTAGCTCTGGGCTTCTTCTTACCCCAGGAGTTCATTCCCAGTCAAGAACTAGGCATGTTTGTTACAACTCCAAGGAAGACTGATCAAGATGCAGTGTTCCCTGGCATGGGCCAAGCTTAAAGCTCCTCAAAAGACTTGAAGTCAAAGGCTTCAGGAAGCTCTAGCCTCTCTAGTGTCCAATCAGAATGCAAGGAGACTATGCAGGTCCTGATGAGAACAAAGGAGCTGGTGAGTAGGACAGCAGGGACCAGTGCCAGGGCCTGGCCTCGGTGAGTACCCTTTCTACAGCGTCAGGCTCCATGTCACTCCAAACCTCTCACACCAACTTCTGCAACACTAAAACCCTAAGGGAAGCTAATCTTAGGTCTCTCCCTAAATTCACCCCAAAATATAACTCTCTAGAGGAGTTCTCTGCTTACATCCTACATGCTTCATCTTTGGACTCTATTTATACCAGCCAAGTGGCTTCTTCAAAGTATTAATATATTGTCCCTAGCACCATTCACACTGCTCTTTCCTTTTCTAGGAAAAGTTAAACTAAAGTTCTAACTCTAACTTCCCTTCCCACTTCAAGCAGCAACAGAACACTTGATTAGCTTTGTCACAGGGCAGCCAGAGATGCTGTGTGCCCCACTAGGCACGCTAATGGAAATTTCAAGACAATTTCAAAGATGAGGGATGGAATACTTTCTGAGTGTGACACTCAATTTCTGGGAGACCCAGATGACCAGTAGGCAATGAATATTATGTAACATCCCAGAGACAGTTTTCTGCCCACAGTCCTACTCCCTGGCTGTTATACTTACCTATTCTGCGCAGCATAGATACTGGCCAGCTTTAGGGAGATTTCAATTATTGCATTGTCCTCCTGTGAGAGAAAGATAAATGAAGGGAATTCATAACAAGTAAAATTTTCTCATGCAATATTTCAGATCAACTTCCAGACTGACGGTGGCCTCAAAGCCATAGTCTTCTTTTTTTTTTTAACGAAAAGTCAGGGAAAAGCGCGAATGCAGTATTCTTTTAGAGTGATTAGCCAACTGTGAATTCCTTGGTGACCATGCTGTTGCATTTAGTGAAAGAATGGCAATTTCTATACAGATCTTGGGAGGGAAACTCCACCTTTCCTGACCAAAGTGTATGGTGGGGGCTGGGCAGAGTTTTCAAGAGACAAGATTGTTCTGAAAACTGCTTCAGTGAGGGGCCAATACTAAGCAATGTCCTTACCTGCTTCATGCCCCCTCCAAGGAGGTAACTCATTGTTGCTTTAAAAAGTTGTTCAGCCTAAAAGCATAAGGAAAAGATTTTTCTTTTAATTGGGCCTCACTATATATATGACCCTGGATTCTCAGTACCAGTCTCATGCCTCATTCCTTGTAAAACACATATACTCACACACACACAGGAAAATACCCTTTTGAAAGGAAAGCAGATCATAATATCAGGACCCTCAACATCTTCTATGTACCTTAAACTACTCTGTGATAAGTAGAAAACAACCTCAGAGATTAACTTCTTATCCAAACCCACTGTGGCAGAGACTACAAACTGTCTCCTAATAGTCACTCTCCTTCTCCATCTTTCTGATTACAGAACCCTCTCAATTTACCCTGGGAAACCTGGTGAAACCCTGTCTTTAAAAAAAAAAAAAAAAAAAAAAAGAAAGAAAGAAAATTAGCCAGGTGTCACGGCACATGCCTGGAGTCCCAGCAACTCAGGAGGCTGAGGTGGGAGGATCAACTGAGCCTGGGAGGTCGAGGTTGCAGTCAGCTGTGATCAAGCCACCACACTCCAACCTGGGCAAGAGAGCAACACCTTATCTTGAAAAAAAAAAATTCAGTCAATTTTAGCAGATTGGCCCCCTGAAATTAGATATGGTCATATGATAAGATTTAGGCCAAGGGATGCAGGCAGAAAGAAAGTGAACTTCTAAATCATATAAGGAAGCTGCTCACAGTCCATCTTCTCTCCCTTCCTGCAGGCTGGAGGTGAGTCAGCTCACCCAGGCAGATGAGGGCTTATCTTAGAAGGAACCTGGACTTCTGGATCAGAGAGCAATGGTGCCTATGTGTATCTGCCTTCAGTCTTTAGCCTATCTCTGGACTAACACAATAAAGAGAAATACACTTTTATCTTGTTTGAGTCACTATTTTGGGGTCTCTTTGTTATAGCAACTTAGCCTGTACCCTTACTATTACGGTTCCCTTGAGGCTACTCCTTTACAAATCCAAGGTATTACAAAGCAATTTACTTACATTTTCAAGCTGACCCCGCATAAATGCTAAGTTGGCCATCTGAAAGCAAATAACAAATTGCTTTTCAGTTTAGAGTACTGTTCCTATTTATTTCAAAACTTTAAAATTAACTTTTGCTTTCACCCTCAAAATTTAAAAAATAGTTTAAAATGAAAAGCATGTCACCAATTAATCTGGTAGAAGCACAGAACAGCAATCGTGTTTGAAGTAAATACTTGCACGTACTTTGTTGATAACAAACCAAATCTAGGTCCACTCATCATTAAAGAAACATACCAATGGCTGGGCACGGTGGCTCACGCCTGTAATCTCAGCATTTTGGGGGGCCGAGGCAGGCAGATCACCAGAGGTTGGGAGTTCAAGACCAGCCTGACCAACACAGAGAAACCTCATCTCTACTAATAATATAAAAATTAGTAGGACGTGGTGGCACATGCCTGTAATCCCAGCTACTTGGGAGGCTGAGGCAGAGAATCACTTTAACGGGAGGCGGAGGTTGCGGTGAGCCAAGATCGCACTGTAGTACTCCAGCCTGGGCAACAACAGTAAAACTCCGTCTCAAAAAATAAATAAATAAATAAATAAAAGAAACATGCTAATGATACTGGTTTCTTTTTGGTCTGGAATTGAGAGATCTTATGTCACCCCAAGGGTAAAAAACTAAAGCCAGGCATGGTGGCTCACACCCTAATTCTAGCACTTTGGGAGGCCAAGGTGGGTGGATCACCTGATGTCAGGAGTTGGGAGACCAGCCTGGCCAATATGGTGAAACCTCGTCTCTACTACAATACAATAATTAGGCAGGCATAGTGGTGCACGTCTGTAATCCCAGCTACTCAGGAGGCTGGGCACATGAATTGCTTGAGCTCATGAGGTGGCGGTTGCTGTGAGCTGAGACTGCACCACTGAAATGCAGCCTGGGTAACAGAACAAGACTCCATATCAAAAACAAAAACAAAAAACAAACCTGAAACCAAAAGAAAGCTCAATAAAAAAGAAAAAGAGCTTCGGCTGGGCGCAGTGGCTCAAGCCTGTAATCCCAGCACTTTGGGAGGCCAAGGCGGGCAGATCACGAGGTCAAGAGATCGCGACCATCCTGGCCAACATGGTGAAACTGTCTCTACTAAAAATACAAAAATTAGCCAAGTGTGGTGGTGCATGCCTGTAGTCCCAGCTACTCGGGAGGCTGAGGCGGAAGAATTGCTTGAACCCGGGAGGCAGAGGTTGCAG
>CAUYLG010029925.1:0-20943 GCA_963573385.1 Cacajao melanocephalus
TCTCAGCAATTGCTTGTCCATAAAGGATTTTCTTTCTCCTTCGCTTATGAAGCTTAGTTTGGCTGGATATGAAATTCTAGGTTAAAAGTTCTTTTCTTTAAGGATGTTGAATATTGGCCCCCACTCTCTTCTGGCTTGTAGGGTTTCTGCCAAGAGATCCACTGTGAGTCTGATGGGCTTCCCTTTGTGGGTAACCAGACCTTTCTCTCTGGCTGACCTTAGCATTTTTTCCTTCATTTCAACTCTGGTGAATCTGACAATTATGTGCCTTGGGGTTGCTCTTGAGGAATATCTTTGTGGTGTTCTCTGTATTCCCTGGACTTGAATGGTGGCCTGGCTTGCTAGGTTGGGGAAGTTCTCCTGGATAATATCCTGAAGAGTGTTTTCCAGCTTGGATTCATTCTCTCCGTCACATTCAGGTACACCTATCAAATGTGGATTAGATCTTTTCACATAATCCCATATTTCTCGGAGGCTTTGTTCATTTCTTTTCACTCTTTTTTCTCTATTCTTGCCTTCTTGTTTTATTTCATTGAGTTGATCTTCAGTCTCTCATATCCTTTCTTCTGCTTGGTTGATTTGGCTATTGAAACTTGTGTATGCTTCGCGAAGTTCTCGTGCTGTGTTTTTTCAGCTCCATCAAGTTGTTTATATTCTTCTCTAAGCTGTTTATTCTAGTTAGCATCTCATCTAACCTTTTTTCTAGGTTCTTCGTTTCTTTGCATTGGGTTAGCACATGTTCTTTTAGCATAGAGAAGTTTGTTATTACCCACCTTCTGAAGCCTGTTTCTGCCAATTCATCAGATTCATTCTCCATCCATCTTTGATCCTTAGCTGGTGAGGAGTTGTGATCCTTTGGAGGAGGAGAGGCATTCTGATTTTTGGTGTTTTCATCCTTTTAGTGCTGGTTTCTTCCCATCTTAGTGGCTTTATCTACCTGTGGTCTTTGCAGTTGGTGACTCTTGGATGGGGTCTCTGAGTACTCAGACATCCTTTTTTGTTGATGATAACGTTATTTCTTTCTGTTTCTTAGTTTTCCTTCTAATAGTCAGGCCCCTCTGCTGCAGGACTACTGGAGGTCCACTCCAGACCCTGCTTGCCTGGGGATCACCCACGGGGCCTGCAGAACATTAAGGGTTGCTGCCGGTTTCTTCTCATGTTATCTTCATCCCAGAAGGGTACCTGCCAGATGTTGGCCTGAGCTCTCCTTTATGAGGTGTCTCTTTGGGTATACAGGGGTTGGGGAGCTGCTTGAGGAGACAATCTGTCCCTTATAGGATTTCAAGTGCTGTGCTGGGAGCTCTGATGTTCCATGCAGAGCTGCTGGGCAGGTACTTTTAAGTCTGCTGCAGCAGAACTCATAACCGCCTCTTTTCACAGGTGCTCTGTCCTAGGAAGGTCAGCTTTATTTATAAGTTCCTGTCATGCTGCTGCCTTTTTTCATAGATGCCCTGCCCCACACAGAGTATTCTAGTCACAGCCTGCCAGCAGAGGCATTGCTGAGCTGCCACAGGCTCTGCCCAGCTGCTGTGTGAACTGCCTCGGTAGTGGCAGAATGCCTCGGTAGTGGTGGTCGCCCTTCCCCCTACTGAGTTGTACTGTCCTGGGTCCAGCTGCACTTGCTGGGAAACTCTCAATCCAGAGCGTTTCAGATTGCTTGTTTTGTGGGGGTGGTACCCACTGAGCCAGATGGCTTGGCTCCCTGTCTCTGCCTTCTCCCTTTCAGTCAAATGAGCAGCTCTGTCTCCCCAGCATTCCAGGTGCCAGTTGAAACAGCCACTCAGATTTGTGTGAGTTTCTGCGCACCCACCCAGCACTGGCTGAAACCGCCATGCTGAAAACTTGTGGCGCTTTTCAGCCCGGGAATCTCTTGGTCTGTGGGCAGTGAAAACTTGTTTGGAAATGTGGTGGGCACTCACCCTCTGCATTGTTCTTTCTGGGAACTGCACTCGTGCTGTTCCTATTTGGCCATCTTGGATCCCACCGTAAAGTATTTTCTTAAGTAACCAACTAGAAATTCTAAAGTTTAAAAGTACAATAACCGAAATGGAAAATTCACTCATGGGGTTCAACAGCAGATTTGAGCAGACAGAAAAAGGAATCAGTGAACATAAAGACAGGTTAATTAAAATTAAAGTGTGAGAAGTGTAAAGAAAACAGAATAAGCAAAAATAATATAAATACAGCATCAGAGATTTCTGCAATGCCATCAAGCATACCAGCATAAGCACAACTGCAATCCCAGAAAAAAAGGAGACAGAGGAAAAGGAAGAAAGACTATTTGAAGAATTAATGGCAAATGTGACCCAGATTTTATTTTAAACATTAATCTGCACATCCAAGAGTTCAGCAAACTCAAAATAGAATAAACTCAGAGAGATCCACACCTAGTTACATCATACTCAAACTGTCAAATACTGAAAACAAACATATAATATTGAAAACAGCAAGACAAAAATGCCTCATTATATACAAGCAATAATCAATAAAACTAAGACCTGTTGTATTATCAGAAACTATAAAGGCAAAAAGGCAGAAGGATGACACATTCAATGTGGTGAAAGAAAAGACTCTCAACCAAGAATTTTATATCCAGGAAAACCTGTCTTTCAAAATAAAATGAAGCAATTATCACATATCAAGAGAAATAGAAAGGGAGAGAATTCTTCACCAACAGACTCACCTTACAAGAAATACCAAAAGAAGTCCTCTAGGCCCAAATGAAGGGACACCAGACAGTAAATCAATTACACATGAAGATATAGAGAGTACCAGTAAATGTAACTACATTGATAAATGTAAAATGCAGTACAAACATATTTTTGTTTGTGACATTACATTTCTTCTATCTTATTTAAAGGAGAATAGCATAAAGGAATAATTATAGATGTTTGTTCATGGACACACATCTTGCAGAAAGATGCAATTTTTACGACAAAAACAGAGACAAAGATGATTGTTGTATAAAATGAATCAATCCACAAGAAAATATAAAAATTATTAAACAGATGCACCTAACAACAGAGGCCCAAAACACATGAGACCAAAACAGACACAATTAAAGGAAGAAATTAAACATTCAACAATAAGAATTAGAGACTTCAATATTCCATTCTTAATAATTAACAACTAGTCATAAGATCAACAAGGAAAAAGGAGACTTTAACAATACAATAAAGAAATAAGACCTAACAGACATCTATAGAACACAGAACCCAGAAACAGCAGAATACACATTGTTACTGCATTCACATGGAGCATTCTCTAGGACATACTACAGGTCAGACCATTAAACAAGTCTCAACAAATTTGAAAGGACTGAAATCAGACAAAGTAAATTCTCTGATATCAATAGAATGAAATTAGAAAAGGATAGGGTAGAAATGCAGAATATCCATAAACATTTAGAAATTAAACAATCCTCTTTTAAACAACCATTGTTTCAAAAAAGAAATCACAAGAGAATCAGAAAATACTATGAGATGAGTAAAAATGAAAACACAACATGTCAAAACTTATAGGATGCATTAAAAGTAGTATTTAGAGGGACATTTATAGCTGTAAATGCCTATGAGGGAGAATAAAAATATCTCAAATTAACAACTTAGCCTTCTATCTTAGAGAACTAGAGAAGAAAAAGCAAACTAAACCTAAAACAAGCACAAGGAAGATAATAATAATAGAGTAGAAAAAATGATAAGTATAGATGTAATAATAATATATTATATCACATTATGTTAAATATTGGTATTTATTATTAAATAATGTTATGTTAAATAACATTACATATTACATTTCATATTTATATATTAATACAAAATAATCACTGACACATAAAACAGAAAATCAATGCAATGAAACCAAAGTAAGTTATTTGCAAAAATTTTAAAACTGACCAAACTTTACCCAGACTGATGAATGGAGCAGTGGGGAGGAGACTCTGATTTCTAAAATAAGGAATTAAAAATGGGCTCAGTCTTACAGGAAAAAAAATTATAAAAGAATACTAGAATATATGCCAAAAACTAGATGACCTAGATGAAAAGAGCAAATTCATAAAAAGACAAAAACAAGCACAACTGGCTCAAGAGGAAATTGAAATTTCAATATCTATAACTGATAAAGAGATTGAACTAATAATGGTTTTTAAAAAACTTCACACAAAGAAAAGCTCAGGACCAGATAGCTTCATTAATAAAGTCTAACAAAAGCTTAAAGGAAGAGTGACATTAATTTTTAAAAATTCTTCAAAAAGTTAGAAGAAAAAATAGTTCTCAGCTGATTCTATGAGGCCAGTATTACCCTAATTGGAAAAAAAAAAAAAAAAAAGCAAAGACATCACAGGAAAAGAAAACTACAGACCAATATCTCTAATGAATATAGATGCCAATCCCATGCCCACCCATGCTCCCGCCACATACACACACAAAATACATTTTTTTAAAGGACTAAACACCATAATAAGTGGGAATTATCCCAGGATGCAGGGTTGGTTCGATGTATGAAAATTAATCAATGGAATATACCTTTAATTACAGAATAAAGGACCAAAATGCATGTCTTGATCATCTCAATACATGTGAAAAAAGCATTTGACAAAATCTAACACTTTTTAATGGTAAAATTACTCAATAAATTATGAATTGACGGGAACTTCCTCAACATGATAAAGGCCATGTATGGAAAACATACAGCTAACATCACAATGGTAAAAGACTGTAAGCTTTCTTAAGATCAGGAACAAGACAAAGATGACTCTAACCACTTCTATCCAATGTTGTACTGGGGGGTGGGGCGTAGGGAATTAATTAAAATGAATCCAAATTGGAAATGGAGAAGTAGAAGTATCTCTGTTTGCAGACGACATGATCCTATACTTAGAAAATTAAAGGAATCCACAAACAAACCAATAAATCTAATAAAGGAGTTCAGCAAATTTCAGGATACGAAATGAAAATCTAAAACTCAATTTTGTTTGTAATAAACAATATACAAATGAAATTAAGAAACTACTTCTCTTTTTAATAGTATCAAAACCAATAAATTACTTGGAAATAAGTTTAATGAAAGTAGTTGGTTAAACTTAAATATCTCACAAAGTATTGTTGAAAAAAAATTAAAGAATATCTAAATAAGTAAATAAAATGTATCCTATGTTCATAGACTGGAAAACTTAATATTGTTAAGATGTCAACACTCCCCAAAGAAATCTACAGATTCAGTGTAATCATTATCAAAATTACAGTTGCCTTTTTTCTAGAAATACACATTTAGTGTTAAAATTCATATGGAGATGAAAGGGGCAGAATAGCCACAACACTCTTAATAAATAACAAAGTTGGAAGACTTACACTTCCTGATTAGAATTGACTTTCCAGTAACAAATCCTCACATTTTCAGCAGATCGATTTTCAACAAGGATGTGAAGATAATTCAATGGTGAAAGAAGAGTTTTTTCAACAAATGATGCTGGGATAACTGGATATCCACATAAAAAATAACAAAGTTGGATCCATACTTTACACCGTGCACAAAATTTAATTCAAAATATATCAAAGACATAAATTCAAGAGTTCAAACTATTAAACTTAAAAGAAAACTTAGGTATAAATCTTCATGACTTCAGACTCAGCAAATATTGCTTACATGTGACAGCTAAAGCACAAGCAACAAAGAAAAATACATAAATTGTACTTTACCAAAATTTAAAACTTTTGTGCTTCAAGGGATACCACCAAGAAGACAATCCACAAATGGGAGAAAATATTTGCAAATATATTTGATAAGAATCCAGTGTTCAGAATATATAAAGAACTACTATATCACACAAAATAGACAAGTGCCCAAATTAAAAATGAGGGGACAGGATTTGAACGGAAGTTTTCCAAAAGAAGATATATTAATATAAATGGACAATAAACACATGAAAAGATGCTCAACATCATTAAGGAAATGTAAACCAAAAAGATACACCACTTCACACTTACTAGGACAACTTTAAATAAAAAGACATAAAGTAACAAGTGTTGACTGGCAAGAATGTGTGAAATTGGAACTCTCATACATTGTCTGTGGGATGTAAAATAGTGCAACTGCTGTGGAAAAGTCTGGTGTTTCCTCAAAACGTTTAACAGAGAATTACCATATGACCTAGCAATTCTACTCCTGGATATATATACATATATATATATATATATATATATATATATATATATATATATAAATGACTGCTCTGCTAACAGGTTTGGGATTTCATTGGGGGAGTGATGGAAATATTCTAGAATTAGTGTTGATGGTTACTGAACCTTGTGGATATACTGAAAGCCACTGCAGAGCGAAAACAAACAAACAAAATATTGTGTGTTATTCTGAATAGTGAGATAATGCCATATATCCTGGCATTTCATGTGTTGGGAACATCAGTACAGATTTCAGGAGAAAGACTCATACCTCTCCTCAACACCAGTGATGATTCAGTGTTTTATGAAAGATGGACAGTGGGTAACACAACAACTTTGCCAATGAGAAAAAAAATTGGCAAAATATAAACTCAAAGGAGTAGATATAATACAGGGTATCCTTAACACCCTTTTTGACCAGGTGAAGTTTTACCAGGGTGAGTAACAGCCTCATACTCTATGGCCACGAGAAGGATTCTTACATCAGGGAGCAAGCAGTCCTAAGCATTGACAGTCTCTACGTTCTCCTTCTTTTTCTCAAATGGTCATGATTCCTTACATGACAATGGTTCTGTTAGCTTTTAATCTGTAGAGTCAATTGAATCTTAGGGATATCTTAGAGCTAGAAAGAACTAAAGAATACATTGCCTGAACCTGGCTTTAGGAAGAAAAGGTAGCAGCAACTTCTTCGATGTTAGGCATCTGAAATCCCATTGGACGAGATGAACTAGCCAAAGAAAATAAGAAGGCAAAAAAGAACATCACAATCTAGGCTTCTGTGCCATGGAACTGTACACCAGTACCACATTTGAGAGGAAAGAATAATAATAGCTCTTAAATAAGAGGATATCTGCTATGTGCTAGGTATTGTGACAAGGGCTTCATATTAATTAATGAGGTTGGTTCTATTATTACTTTCACTTTACAGAGAAGAACGCCGGAAGTAAGGAATCTTTAATTGATAAAGGAACGGACTGCTCAGTAACTCCACCTATGGGTATCTTTATTGAGAGAAATGCCCAAACAAGGTCATCAGTTCATGGAGGATCTTCATCAAAGCTTTGTTTCTAATAGCAGAAGATAGAAACTATCTAAGCAGCCACTAGTTGGGAAATGGCCCAATGAACTTGGTATATGTCCACAGTATAAAATATCATGTAATAGATAAAATGGTGAATTGGACCCTATATTGGTTAAAAATAAGCTGTAGTAGTTTAGTTTTCTTAGCAATAAAAAAATTTTCCAAAGCATTCATAAGGATGGCACTAAATAAACAAAATTTCCTCATAAGACCTCTTTTTGAGCACACAGTTTGATTGTATTTTACTGCTCATTTGAATCTGCCAATGAAACATGGATGGAATTATGTGCTCATTTGAATCAGAAGCTCTAAGAACACAAGACTTAACACTCTTCCTTTCTATGCCATGGTGATGGTGGCTGCTCCATCAACCTGGCTCCCAAAGTGACCCAGAGCAAAACTCTCCATCTGATCTGTGTCAGACCGGCAGTGCGAGCATGAATAAACCTCTCTTGTTTCAAGCTATTAAAATTTAGGAGTCGCAAGTAACTTTCGGCACATTATTTTGACTATGTACTCTCAGACTAAAGATAAAAATAACTGTAAACACATATTGAATTCTAGTTAGGTTTGTTTTCCACAGCAGTATGGGTTAGCAATTCTAAAACTGCTTTAGTATTCTAGGATTGAGCAAACAATGTGTGTTGGGTAATGAGAGCCAGGATTCTCACTGCCAGAAAATTGAGTTTAAAAATGGAAAGGAGAAGGAGTTAGAGTGAACTCTGCAATCATGAACTGGAACGGGAAGTTCCAGCACAAAATCACAGGGGTGGGGACATATATGTGTCTACCTATGTATAATGTGGGTGTGTATATATGTGCACATGTATATAGTTTTTTCCTAGTTCTGTTCACTGAAAGGGCTTAGATACAATAACACCCCTTTAACAATCAGCACACCTAGTACCCAGAATGTAGCTCTAAAAAGCATTCTCCAGGCCAGGCGCGGTGGCTCACGCCTGTCATCCCGGCACTTGAGAGGCCGAGGCGGGCGGATCACGAAGTCAAGAGATCGGGACCATCCTGGCCAACATGGTGAAACCCTGTCTCTACTAAAAATACAAAAAGATTGGCCGGGCATGGTGGCACGCGCCTGTGGTCCCAGCTACTTGGGAGGCTGAGGCAGGAGAATTGCTTGAACCCGGGAGGCAAAGGTTGCAGTGAGCCGAGATGGTGCCACTGCACTCCAGCCTGGTGCCTGGTGATGGAGTGAGACTCTGCCTCAAAAAAAAATCATTCTCCAATAAAAGAAAACAGAGCTCCTTAGAGAAATGGCTGATTTAAGTGCCAAGACAAAGAAAGTACAAGAACATGAGCCTAAAATATCTTGCGGAGGCAGAAAGTAAGAAAGTGCTCAAAAAAAATGTCAAAAGGACAGAAGAGGCAGAGTGAAGGGGCACCCACTTCCAGTCTGGGACAATTTTAGCTTCACAGTAAATAATCACAGTAGTCAATTATAATCTGTAGAATAAAATAAGCTTCTGAGTCTATATTGTTATAAACAAACAGTGGAGAAAGGAAGATTGATCCTTAGAGTATACTTCCAACTGATAAATATAAAAAGGAATGATGAAATTACAATACCACTACCTAGCAGTCACTATTTATTACTATAATTGTTTCAGGCAAGTATCACTAATGGGCTCTACTAGTGATGGAAAGTGTGATAAGAAACAGGACATTTGCATAGTGTCAATGTATCTCCGCAAAAGAAATATTGATTTCAAAGAGAAGGAAACAATAACTTTATTGTGTGTAAACCTAGCATGTACCACCTGTCTTCGTTCATTCTGTGCTGCCATAACAGAATGCCACAGACTGGGTAATTTATAAAGAACAAAAATGTTTTTCTCCCAGTGATAAAGGCTGGGAAGTCTAAGATCAAGGCACCAGCATCTGGTGAGGGCTGCCCTCTGCTTCCAATATGGTGCCTTGAATGGTGTAGCCTCCGGAGAGAATTGCAGAAGGCAGAGGACAAAAAAGAAAGAACTCCTTAGTCAATCCCTTTTATAACAGCATTAATCCGTTCATAAAGGCAGAGCCCTGATGTTGCATTGAGGATTAAGTCTCCCACAGATGGATTTTGGGAGATGCACTCAGATCATAGCACCGCCTTTTCCATGTGATCAAAGACAACGTCACTAGTAATGGGATAAATATGCATTGTATGTCCTGAAAAGGAGATGGTATCACTTGTGGACTGTTTTCAACAACAACAAAAAAAACATAATCTGAATCTAATAATAAGGAAATATCAGATGAACCCCAATGATGGCACATTTTGTCCATTTCAAGTACATCATAGTCTAAAAGACAAAGACTAGGAAGCTGTTACAGATTTAAGGACACAATAAACGCAATGTACGATCCTGAAGTGAATCCTCAAACAGAAAAAAAGTATTTTTCTTTTGTTATAATAGATATTAGTGCAATAATAGATAAAATTTAAATATGGTGTGGGAATAACACTTCGCTTTGACATTAATTTCCTGATTTTGAAATTTCACTCTACTTATGTAAGAGTTCTAAGGAAATTTACACAAACATACTTACAAATAAAGGATCATCATGTGTGTAACTTACTCTCAAACAGTTCATTAAAATAACAACAATGTGTCTTTATGTTGAAAGAGAGAATATTCACATTGGAGGATTTTGGTGAAGGTATTTGGGAAACACATTTTTTTCAGACTCAAAGATATAACCAAAGGACCCAAAAGAACAGACAACAAAGATGAACCAATAAATAAATGCACAGAGAGGCAGGATGTGGTAAATGCCTAACAAACATAATTAGTGACAACCAATTTTTCTTAAACACTTAGATAAGTTCTAGGCACTGTGCCAAGTTGTTTACATGCATTATCTGTTAATAATAATGCATATTTATAACAATAAACTACAATATGTATCAACATCTGATCACCAACAAAGTACCCAACAACAGTGCCTCTTAGATTGTAAGTGCTTGATAAATACTAACTGGTCTTATTAACATCTTATTTAATTCTCAAGCATCCCTACTGAAGCATTACCATTTTATCCTCTTTTTGCAAATGAGGGAACTGAAGCTGAAAGCATTACATGATCTGGCCAGAATCACACTGCTGCTAAGCTGCAGAGCCAGGATGGGAGCAAAAACATTTGATACCAGAGCCCCCCATCCTGGCCGTGTGCTCAGTATCCTCTCAGCTCTTCACTGGAAAATCAACCTAACAATATCTTTCTTTGCCCAATTCAAAAGAAAGCTTTCAGCACAAAAGATAGATTTACACAGATTATTAATTTAAAACTTTTCAAAATATGTTTCCCAGATACAAAACTTAGTTTTTAGCAGAAACAGCTAAGTATCCACAAAGGCCCAAGTCACAACCACGTGTGACTTCCAGTGTGTTCCACTCTAGTTCCTGTTCCAGCCTGTGAGATTCTGGACCACAACCCCAAGGCCTGGCCACGTACACTCTTTGATCCCTGGCACAGAAATGTCAGCCTCTGAGTAGGAATCTGGTACTGACCACATTGGGCCGTTGGATACCTTGGCTTCTGATTTTTAAAACTGCAAGTCAGATGTAAATTTCACTCAGAGATAAGCAAGGATGTTGGCTCCAATTTAAATACTGATTTTCAATCCCACTGTTGTGTATTACATAACTCTGAAATCAGCCAGCTCCCCCCATTTGACAGCTATTTTTAAACTCGGATCATTTATTATCCACAAGGCAGTAAGTGATTTCAAAATTCAGCTCTTTCTGAGTCCCTGAATAACGCAAAGAAAATTATTTCAAATAGGATAGCACTCAGAGAGCGAGAGTCAATAAAATGTGGCCCTGTTAAGAACTGACCTGTGTCTCCCAGGTGGTAACTACAGATGGAAGAAGCAAAGGCTGCTGGGAATAAACTCTGCCCAGTGCCCAGGTGAGTTCATTAACCAGTAACTAAGAGTAGTGAGGTGGTAAGTGCTGCTTAACTGACACGATTGGGGGCCACTCACAGGGAAGATGGTCATCCAGTGGGCCTTACAAGCAAGTTTACCTCACAGGGAAGGAGAACAACAGTTCCTTCACTGCCGAAACAACACACTAGAGTCCCTACAGCTCTCAGTACATATGGAGGCTCTACAGGAAGTGGAAACTCAACCAGTTAAACCCACAAGACTGTAAATGTCATGGGGACAAGGACCAGGTTTCTTTTCTTTCCATTGCCTTGCATATTGCCTGGGGTAGAGTAGGACCTCAAACATGGCTGAATGCAGATAAAACCATCCAATAGTGACATAACGAGCATCCACCGGAAACCTTACTTCCCTTTTCTCCCATCACAATTGTCATGGTCACAAGGCTCCATGTCGCTATTTTATGCAAAATGACCTCCCCCTTCAAGTCACCATGGAGTGGTCCAGATACAAGCAATGAACTATGCTGAACCAATGAGCCCTTTCTGTAAAGAATTTGGAATAAAAATGAAGAGACTCCACCTCTGATGCCTCTCCAGAAAGTAAGTAAAATAAACTAAGAAGCAGTTGTTGGCCGTTTTCTGCCAGGAGAGTGGCAAGCAGAGAGAGGAAGGGTTGGTCAAGCTTCCTAAGGAGCTCTTGTGCTGGTTCCAGTTCATTCCTTATGCCCCCGCTCCTTCCCTGTCCTTGGATTCCAGGATGTGTCCTCAAAATTAATTCTCCTTTATGCTTTCACTAACCCTAGTTGGTTTCTGTTACCACCAGAAGGGTTTTAACCAAGAGCATATAAAAATATCAATGCCCCCTGCATCCCAAGTCCCATGGGGAAGGTAGGTGGGACACTGATAAAAGCAGCCCGAGGTAACAAGGACATCCTCAGCTGTACAAATGTTTCACCTTGTCAGCTGCAGTTGGACACTGGATCTTGAGCCCATCCCTTGAGAAACCTGCACCTAAGTGCTAGGAGGGCCTCCTAGGCCACTGTGATGGGCACTAAACTAAGAGCCAAAAGACCTAGATGCTGCCACCAACTTCCTAGGTGACCCCGGGCCAGTCATCTCTTCTGTAAGGTGGGGTGATGATATCCAGCCTACCGGATTCCTGGGGATGGAAAGATGCTTTGGGGAGGCAATGGTGATGCTGCTGAGTGACTGGGGAAAACGCCAGCTTGGGAACCCCCAATAGAGCCAGGACATAACACAAATGCCCACAAAAGCCAAGCAGGCAATGGACATGAGCAGAGAGCCCAGATAGACACTGAGACAGAAAGAACAATGCTCAGAGCAGCTAATGTCATTACCTCACTTTACAGAAGAGGTAACTGAGGCTCTTGAGGTCACCCACCAAGTTAGCTGCTGAGCTGGGACTTGCTCAATTCCAAAACATATGCTCTTGACCAGTGCCCCAGGGAACTGGGTGGGAATCACACTGCAAAAGGATACAATTGCTGTGATCATCGAGGTCAGAGTAAAGTGTGATTGTTTTTACTCTGTTGGTACCAGAGTAGAATTGTACCATGTCATAGTAAATTTTGCATAGTAAAAATCATAAAGGGCAAATGATTAATCAAAGTAAATGTGGTCACTCAAACCATGACCAGCTACACACCCACTTCTTTAGGATATGCAGCAAATGGAAGCCATGGTGACCTACCAAATGGGTGGTAAAAGCTCTGAAATTAGTATTGGATGTTTAAACAAGAACCATCAAAAGAGCCAAAGGAAAAAAATATATAAGTATGAAACACTTGAGGAAATTGTATCCATGGCTAAGTCTCTGTATCTGATAGAATGTGAGAAGGAGGCAAAGTGAGGCCGTGATGTTCTCTTAGCACTTAGCACCCCGGTCTCCATCTGAAGAGGCTAAGGGTTGACCTTGAGAGGAGGCATCTATCAGGCATGGCTTGTGGGGAAACCTCTGGCTCTGGGCCAAAGGGGAGGGGCTGAGGATTCATGGACAGACCCCTCCTGGCAGTGAGAAGAAGAAAAGGAAGAGGAAGTGCTGGATGAGGATGGATACCCCATTTCCCCTGATGTGATTATTACTCGTTCCATGCCTGTATCAAAACATTTCATGTACCCCATAAATATATAAGCCTACTATGAACTCATAAAAACTAAAAGTAAAAACATTTTTTAAAAAAGGAAAAGGAAGAGAGAGAATGAGACAGAGAGCTAGATACACAGACAAAAGCAGAGAGCCCACAGCTTACATGCAACACAGAAAAACAGACAGAGGCAGAAGACAGAACACATATGTTTAAACAAAGCTAGGCAGGGAGAGAGAATGAGATGAGTCAGAAAGATGGAGTGCTGGAGCTTAGAGAGACAGAAAGCCAGAGTCATGGAGACAATGAGAGGGTCAGGGAGACAGACAGTTACACGCAAGGCTAGACCCTGGGCTGGCTCTGAGGTGTCTTTCCTCCCATTGCCTCTGCCGACCCAGGGGGGCCCTGTTCATTCACACGTCCCAGCTCCAGCTCTGAGTAATAATTACATGTGTTTTCTCTAATTCCTTCCACCACCTATTATACTAGCACTCCTTCAATTAGAGCTGTAACCTGTTAAAAAGCATTTCTTTGTTGTCTGGGGGAAAAAAAGTCTTCTCATCCAGCTTGAGCTACATTAAAATTTCACAGTTTCTGGCTGTCACTGGACCAGCAAGGACATGGCACCTGTTCAGTTAAAACCTAAACCTCAGTGGATGGCATTACGGAGAGAAATGGTTGAGGAAGCACTTAGCACGCTGGAAACCCAAGCCCACACTCATAAGTTTACTTAAATATGAATAAGCCTTCCTGTATAGTTCCCATGAGCTGACTGGTGCAGTGAGTAGTGAGTAGGCAGAGCCTTGGCTGGAGGCTCCGCTGGTCCCCAATCCATTGGTCAGGCCCCATGGACCAATGGATGAAGCTGGGAGGGAAAGAAATGGGTGGGGAGGGGGCAGAGCAAGAAGGAGATGAGGAGGAAGAAAAGGAGGGAGACAGGGAAAGGGAGAGAGGGGAGCGAGCATAGGGTCCTAACAAGAGAGAAAGATCTGGAGATAGAGACATATAGACAGCTCTATAGACAGAGAATGACAGCGAGACAGACATATAGAGAAAGATAGGTGTGGTGAGACACACTGAGAAAAGGACAGAGGGTCACGGGCAAATTGGAGGGAGACACACAATGAGAATGAGCAAGTCAGCCAAGTGAAAGCAGGCTGTGGTTATCAGCCAAAAAGACAGCTGGGTGTGGTGGCTCATGCCTGTAATCCCAGCACTTTGGTAGGCTGAGGCAGGCAGATCACTTGAGGTTAATCATTCAAGACCAGCCTCACCTACATGGTGAAACTCCATCTGTACTAAACATACAAAACTTGGCCAGTGTGGTGGCAAGCACCTGTAATCCCAACTATTCTGGAGGCTGAAGCAGAATTGCTTGAGCCCAGGAGGTGGAGGTTGCAGAGAGCTGAGATCACACCTCCTATGATTACTACATAGAGAAGAGTATGATAATAATCCCCAGTCTTGCTGAGCTAAGGAGACAGAGAACCGAGTTCTGGGAAGTCAAGGCAACTCGAACTTGTGAGAGTGTGTTACCAGAGAGAAGAGTGCTGCAGGAAGAAAGAGTCCCTACGATCTGCAGAGAGGGTTCTCCTGGAACCTTCAGCTCAGTACTTAACTGTGCACATAAGGCCAAGGAAAGTATCACCAGAAAGAGTAGACTGAACAATTCCGGAACTCATACAGGGCTAAAAATCATCCATGCCCTCCTAGTCAGAGTGGAGGGACATTGGAATAGCAGGAGCACTGGGCAGAATCCTCAGAAGGGTTATGCCTTAACAGCAAGGATAACTTAGCCTGAGAAAAGGCTGCTCTGGACTTGCCTTGAAAGATTCAAATGATCTACAAGCCAGAACAGAGTCAACACTCAGGGAATGTAGCAAAACCCAGCACTTGGCAACATAAAATTCACACTACACAGGAGGCACCAATAAAAAATGTATGAGATAAACAGGAGAAAAGTCAACCAACCCAGAAATTATGGAGATGATGGAATGATACATAGCAGGAAAAAAATATGTATGGACAGAAAATATTCAAGCTAAAAGATGATGGAATGATTCCTGGGTGCATACCCAAGATAAATGAAAACATGTATCCATAGAGACATAAAAGCTTTATTCATACTAGCCAAAAGCTGGAAACAACCCACATGTCCATTAACTGGTAAACAGATAAACAAATTACAGTATGCCCATGCAATAGAATAGTTCTCAACAATAAACTACTGATACATGCAAAAATGTGATGAACCCCAAAACAATTCTGCCAAGTGAAAAGAAGACAGAAAACAACTGTATGAATCAATTAACATTAGCTTCTAAAGAAGGCAAAATTACAGTGATATAAGGTAGCTCAACAGTTGCCAGGGGCTGGCAGTGGATGAAGGATTCACTACAATGAGATAAGAAGGAATTTGAGGGATAATAGAGACATTCCTTATCTTAACTGTGTGGTTGGTGATCACACAACACACACGGTAAAATGGGTGAATTCTACTGTAAACTCCAACTCAGGAAACACAGTAAGAAATTAGACTTCATTTTCCAATTATCCAGTACTATACTCCCAGTATCTGCAATTCAATAAATATTTGTTCAGAGGAAACGAAAGGGAAGTGAAGGATAAGGGTATCTATGTGAGTTCATTTACCATAGATACCCTTATGATATACCACGAAATCCCACTTAGTGAAGAAACAGAGATATTAAAGTTTTGGCCATTTTCTCACCATGCAGAACTGATAAGTATCATTGGGGTAGATAAAACTGATACAATTTTCCTAATGAGTCATGGGTTTCAAACCTTCCTCACAGCACTCCTGCTGCCTAGAAGAACCAACAATGTGGTGCAGTCACGGCTGTGATATGAACAGGAAACGGAAATACTGGATAGAAGAGGTCAGTTCCCTGGCAAAGGCCCCACCCTTAAGCCTAGAAACCCATGGCCCCAAATAAGAACAGGTATTCCTGTTTTTGCACCCAAAAGTTGCCTTTTGGCCTGCCATGCCCCTCTATCCTGTACCCATATAAGCCCCGAACCCCTGGCTCTAGGAAGAGATGAACAGAAGAGGAGACGAATAGCAGAACGGTGCATCAGAGAAAAGAGAAGACGTGTCTGTAATCCGAGAGGAGTTCAGCTGGGGGCGGTTGGAGGGGACATCGGCCACTGGACAGCCGAACTCCATAAGAAGAGATCACCTTCCCACTCCATCCCCCTTCCAGCTCCCCATCCAGCCTGCTAAGAGCCACTTCCACCACTCAGTAAAATCCCCACATTCATCCTTCAAGTCCATGTGTGACCTGATTCTTCCCGGACATTGGACAAGGACATGGGTACCAAGAGGGCACTGAGCTGGTTAACACTTAAGCTGTCACAGAGGGCAAGGCCAACACAGCACACTGTGGCACACATGCACTTGGGCTTCAGGATTTGCAGGTCCCAACCCTGGATGCTACCATGGGGCAGAGGCACTTGCCCCAGCTCCTGCACCTGCCTGTCTGTGTGATCCCCCTCCTGTAAGGGGTTTGAGCATGCATGGCAGCTCAACAGACGAGCCACAATTCTGTCATACATCCTGCAAGAGGGGTCAGGGAGCTCTCCCTTTTCAGCTAGACTTGGGATGGATGCAAAGCCTCAGGTGCAAATCCTGCTCTGTCACTTAAGAAAGTCTTTTAAGCTCCCTCTGACTTACTTTCCTCATCTGTCAAAGATGATCACAACTGTACCCATGCCTCAAGAAGTCAGGAGTATTAATTAAGGCAATGCACTTAAAACACTTGCAACAATGCCTGGCCCCACAGAACATGCTCAAAAAAGGTTAGTTATGGGTTGTATTCCTCCTCCTCCCACCTCAGTTTTTCATGGAAAACCCCTACTCATCCTTCACGCCTCCCACGCAACATTGTTTCACAGTCAGAATCAACCACTTCCTCAGATATGCCCCATAACACTCTGCAAACGCCCCCTCTTAGCATATGCTAGAAGAGTTTGCATGGCTGTCTCTCAGATATGTTTGTGTATGTGCTTTTGAATGCCTGGGTTCTAGCACAAGTCTGGGAATATGAAGAAAGTTTGAACAAATTAGTAAGTACCAACATATAATAGAACCCACTGACCCTACGCAGGAAATTGGTAAGTGCTGGTGAATTAGGAATAGGAAAAAACAGGAGGTCACATCCTTGTAAAGAAAAGATCCAAACAGTTCTTTAAGCCTGTCAATTCTGGGCCTATCTTAGTCCCCTTAAATGCAAAACTCACCACAGAAGAGCTTGTCTAATTAATAAGCTTTCATGACCAATCTGTCCATAAAGAAGAAAAGGCTGCAAATCCTTCTGAGAAAACCTAACAGAAAACAACTCTTTCTCCATTCAGTGCATCTCAGAATTTCTATCTCAAGAAAAGGCTGAAAGGAGGTGGAAAGAAGCAGAACTCTATGAAATTACATCCTATTCTCTATTTTTCCACATTGAATGCACCAAGAGCAAATGTGTAGGTCAGTATTGAAGCCATTCTTCTAATCGGTATGATAAATTATTCAACATCTTTTTCTTAATATACATAAGAGTTAATATATAAAATAAGCAGTTTTCTATTTGATTATCATTCAAAGTAACTGCTGTGTTGCCCTTGCTCTCATGAATAGTGTTTCATGGCTCAAATTAACGAAACTGCTGGCTGCAAATCTATTTTTGTTTTCACAGCTGTATTACATCAAATCTAGCCATATCCTCTCTTTGCCTGAGTCTTCAAACACATAAGTGGGCTTGTATTAGTCTCCCAGGACTACCTTAACAAATTACTGCAAACTTGGTGGCTTAAAACAACAGAAATTTATTCTCTCACAGTTTTGCAGGCCAGAAGTCTAAAATCAGGGTATCAGCAGGGCCACACTTCCTCTGAAGGCTCTAGGGAAGAAAGCTCTCTTGCCTCTTTCAGCTTCTGGTGGCTCCAGGAGTTCCTTGGCTTATGGTAGCATAACTTTCATCTCAAGGTACCTGCATCTTCACATGGCCTTTTCTATATTTTTTTGTCTGTGTGTCTTAAGCCCCCTCTCCTTTTTCCTGATAAGAACATCAATTATTGGATTTAGGCACCACCATAAATGTGGGATGATCTCTTCTCACAATCCTTACTCACTCTTCAAAGGGTCTATGGGAATACCTCACTTGGTTTCACGTCACTTGATTGCACTTCACGGATGCAGTGTTCTTTACAAATTGAAGGTTTGTGGCAACTCTTCATCGAGCAAGTCTATCAGCAGCATGTGTTCACTTAGAGTCTCTGTCACATTTTGGCAATTCCCAAAATATTTCAAACTTTATTATTATTATTATTATTATTATTATGTGTTATGGAGATCTGTGATCACTGATCTTTGATGTTCCTAGTATAATTGTTTTGAGGGTACCACAAATGATGCCTATGTGAGATGCAAACTTAATAAACAGCGTGTGTGTTCTGACTGCTCAACTGACCTGCCATTCCCCTGTCTCTCTCCCTCTCATTCATCATCCCTATTCCCTGAGACATGCAATATTGAAACTTAGTCTGTTAGTAACCCTACTGTATTAGTCTGTTCTCATGCTGCTGGTAAGACATACCCAAGACTGGGTAATTTATAAAGAAAAAGAGGTTTAATGGACTCATAGTTCCATGTGGTTGGAGAGGCCTCACAATCATGGTGGAAGGTGAAAGGCATGTCTTAAATGGCAGCAGTTAAGAGAGGGAAATGAGAGCCAAGCAAAAGGCGAAAACCCCTGTAAAATCATCAGATCTCATGAGACTTATTCACTAACATGAGAACAGTATGGGGGAAACTGCTCCCATGATTCAATTACTAGATGCCATTGAGAACATTCATGACTCATGAGAGACAGCCAAAATATTAACAATATCAGGAGTTTGGAAGTTCATTCTGACCCTCATGAATGACTTCAAAGGGTTCACGACTTCAGTGGAGGAAGTAACTGCAGATGTGATGGAAACAGTAAGAAAACTAGAATTAGAAGTGGAGCCGAGGATGTCACTGGATTGCTACAATCTCATGATAAAATGTTCATAGATGATTAGCTGCTTCTTATAAACAAGCAAAGGAAGAAGTTTCTTGAGATCCTTTGTAGGAATTTCAACAATATTTGAATTTGTTGGAATGACAATGAAGGATTTGGAATATGACGTAAACTTAGCTGATAAAGCAGCTGCAGAGTTTGAGAAGATTGGTCCAAATTTGAAAGAAGTTCTATCACAGATAACATGCTACCAGACAGCATCACATGCTACAGAAAAAAATCTTTTGTGAAAGGCAGAGTCAATCGATGCAACAAGCTTCATCATTGTCTTGTTTTTAAAAATTCAGCAACGACCACCCTGGTCAGTCAGCAGCCATCAACATAGAGGCAAGACCTTCCACCAGCAAAAAGATTATGACTTGCTGAAGGCTCAGATGATCATTAGCATTTTCAGTAATAAAATATTTTAAATTAAGGTATGTATATTGTTTTCTGAGATATAATGCTAGTGCACACTTAATACACTACAGATAATGTAAACAGAACTTTTATGTGCACTGGGAAACCAAAAACTCATGACTAGCTTTATTATGGTGGTCTGGGACCAAATCCACAGTATCTCTAATATATGTCTGTATTTCCAAATAAGTTCACATTCAACAGGTACTAAGAATTAGAACTTTAGCATATCTTTTTGGGAACTACCATTCAACACACCTCAGGACTTGTTTTTCAAAACCATATAACGTAAGGCACAAAACGGCAAGCTCTGACCTTTATGTTACTGGGAAACCCACAGCTACAAAAACAGCAAAACTGTGTTGAGAAAAAAGTTCAATCTTTCTCATTCTTCAACAAATAAATCCATGGCTACTTTTGGAAAATCAGTAGCATTTTATTCCATTTTCATATCAAATTCAAATTGCAAATTAAGAAGTTATCTATTGCCTCTACCTCCTTATTTGCAAGTAGGAATCATAATATCGAGTAATCTATACAATTTGGAAGATTGTAAAGGTTTCATGCTTTCATTTTTTTGCTTTCAGAGAATCAACTAGAAAACGACCATTTTCATGAGGAAGTAGAAGTGTTAACTTAGGTTATCTCTCCTCTCCATTGATATCACTGGCACACGCCACCCTAAAAGATGCCACTGGAAAATGAGAATGCTTATTGTTACATGACAGCAGGAAGTCAGGTGCAGTTTAGCTATTTTTTTTTTAACTTTAAGTTCTGGGGTGCATGTGCTGAACATGCAGGTTTGTTACATAGGTATACATGTGCCATGGTGGTTTGCTTCATCCATCACCCTGTCATCTACATTAGGTATTTCTCCTAATGTTATCCCTCTCCAATCCGCCCACCCCCTGCTTTCCCTCCCCTAGCCCCTCACCCCTGACAGGTCCCAGTGTGTGATGTTCCCCTCCCTGTGTCCATGTGTTCTCATTGCTCAACACGCACTTATGAGTGAGAACATGTGGTGTTTGGTTTTCTGTTCTTGTGTCACCTTGTTGAGAATGATGGTTTTAGAGAAACACAAGTCAAAACCACATTGAGTTACCATTTCACGCCAGTTAGAATGGTGATCATTAAAAAATCAGGAAACAACAGATGCTGGAGAGGATGTGGCAAAATAGGTATGCTTTTATACTCTTAGTGGGAGTGTAAATTAG
>CAUYLG010029926.1:0-21768 GCA_963573385.1 Cacajao melanocephalus
TGTCAATTGAGGCGGGAATAAGAAACAATAGAAGAATGTCTCAGGTTAGTTAGGTGCTGCAGGGGTTGATCGGTCTTCCTTCCAGCTACTTCAGGTTTTCTAATTCCGGAAGGCCCTCCAGAGGTGTACGTGTGGTTCATGAGGTCGCCATGCTATCCACAGTGTGGTCAGAACTTACACGTATTTTCCCCCTCACCACAATAACTCTTTAATATTAGGCCTATTGGGTTTGTTTCTCCAGTTATTCATAAGTGGCATTAGCTGGGTATTGGTGCATTCTCACAGTGCCTAGTCAGTGCTACGTACATGGTAGGTGCTTACTGAATATAAGAAAAGAAACTTTTGATATGGTGTTTGCTCAGTGCTGTGGTGGGAAAGTATCTCTAAAGTGCTTTTGCACTTCATAGTTCCCATGGACAACCTGCTGCGGGTCCTCAGTAATCACTGAATAAGATGCACACTCAGTTCAATACATAAAGCCCTTCACAACCAGTGTCGGGGCTTCCCTAGTCTCATCTCTCTTTTAGTCCTTGTTGTCTCCGTCCATGCTCCAAGCCACCAGGCTCTTTCCAAGAGCAGAGCTTTTGCTGGGCTATACCTCCTGCCTGCATGGGTCTCACTTCCTGTATGCCCCAGACTTCCCTCCTGCTAAATGTTTACTCATCCCTCGAGACCTGATCCAAAAGCCACTCCTTCTGTGAAGCCTTCTTGAACTCCCATAAGCAGAAATCACTTGTTCTGCCTCAATGCTCCCCACCATGTGAACACAGCTCCATCTTAACATTTGCCACATTTTGAGGAAATTCTCACGTATGTGTCCACT
The DNA here is from genome assembly GCA_963573385.1 of Cacajao melanocephalus. Taxonomy (NCBI): domain Eukaryota; kingdom Metazoa; phylum Chordata; class Mammalia; order Primates; family Pitheciidae; genus Cacajao; species Cacajao melanocephalus. The sequence goes on from CAUYLG010029926.1 coordinate 824, forward strand.
TCCTTCCAGATGGAGATGTCTCTGAGGTATAGTGTCTAGCACAGCATAAGCTCAGTGATGTTTGTCCAATGAAACCATAATGGTGGAGTTGATGGTAAACAGGCATAAGAGTTTTCTAGGTCTTCTTAACCCATGCCTGGGAAACTGCTGCAGAATTTCTTAGCATGGTCACTGGGAATTAGGGGAGGGAATGTTAGGAGTCTATAGGAAAATCTAAAATCTGTATTAAGAATCAGTCAATGCCTGTAATCCCAGCACTTTGGGAGGCTGAGGCAAGAGGATTGCTTGAGTCCGGGAGACCCCCCGGGCAACAGATTAAGACCTCATCTCTACTTAAAAAAAAAAAAAAAAAAAAAAAGAGGCTGGGTGCGGTGGCTCATGCTTGTGATCCCAACACTTTGGGAGGCCGACGTGGGTGGATCACGAGATCAGGAGTTCAAGACCAGTGAAACCCTGTTTCTACTAAAAATACAAAAATTAGCCAGGTGTGGTGGCAGGTGCCTGTAATCTCAGCTACTCGGGAGGCTGAGGCAGGAGAATGGCTTGAACCCAGGAGGCGGAGGTTGCCATGAGTTGAGATTGTGCCACTGTACTCCAGCCTGGGAGAGATTGTCTCAAAATAAATAAATAAATCATCATCATCATCAATCCAAGGTGACAATCTTTTATGGCTTGTGACCCCAGATAATATAGGACAGTTCTATCCCTGTGGGAGGCTGGGGAGGGTGTGAAGTCCTAGAGCAGAGGGGTGCCTCTTCCCAGGTTCCTCATCCAAGTTGGGGTGCCTCCAGTTGGCTCAAGTCTTGGGGGGCATACTGTGTGAAGCTGAAGAACCAAGAAGCTGTGAAAAAGAAAGTTCCCGGGGCTAGCACTCTCTCACTATGTCAAATGGGCTGTAGGATCCATCTATCTGTCTATGGCTCATCTCTCTTGATGAGGCAGACACTCCCAGTGCCTCATCTGTATTCCTCAGAGCTTCAGTGTGCTTCTGATCATTGCAGCTGCCAGTATATCTGCATCGCTGTGTCAAGGGAATCTTTTCCTGGAGCTGTGGAAGGCAGCTCTTTCCACAAGCACAGGGTTTGAATTCCTGGGGATGAAGTGCTATGGGAGCGGTCCTCAACCAAAGACTCTCAGGAGTTGCTGTATAAATGTCCCAACTCCCTTACCTCCTGGCTGCGGAGAGTTCTGAGGTGTGCATATTACACAGTTTCCCCCTGGGTTAAGCTCCAGGCACTGCCTTCTGTGGCTGACTCAGTAATGCACGACTTACGGGCTGCCTTCCCTTTCTGGTATCACTTCCGCAGTCCTGTTCTGGAGTTTCCTGGGACCACTTCCCAAATAAACCACTTGCACTGAAACCATTGTCTCAGAGTCTGCTTCTGAGGGAACTCAAATGAAGAAACGAGGCTATCCTGGTCTCTTTCACTTTGTTCTGTGCTCTTCTTGTTACCATTTGACTTGTCCTTTCCTCTAATCTCATAACCTCTAAAAAAAATCTCAGCCGGGCATGGTGGCTCACGCCTATAATCCCAGCACTTTGGGAGGCCAAGGCAGGTGGATCACTGAGGTCAGGAGTTCAAGACCAGCCTGGCCAACATGTGAAACCCCATCTCTACTAAAATTACAAAACTTAGCTGGGCGTGGTGGCAGACACCATAATCCCAGTTACTTGGGAGGCTGAGGCAAGAGAACTGCTTGAACCTGGGAGGTGGAGGTTGCAGTGAGCCAAGATTGCTACTGCACTCCAGCCTGGGCAACAGAGCAAGAATCTGTCTTGGAAAAAAAAAAATCTCATATCTTTTTCATGCTTTTTGTTTATTCATTTTAGTAACTATTTCTACTTTTTCATAATGCACACCACTTGTATCTCCTCATGGCTCTTACTCTGCTCCCGCTCCCTCTCCCTACAGCCTTTCATTTACTATGCCCAATGCTAACTGCCAGGCTCTTCCCTAATTTCTCAGTTCAAATCAGCCAAGGAGGCATTTGATGACCCAGCCACCTTTTCTGTGTAAGCCATAGGCTCCGCAGTGAATTGGCCACACTCAGGTCAGTTGATCACCCCTGTCCAATCAGGAGAGAGATGGGGCATGAACATGCAGGAAGGTTTAATGGCTGACCCCAAGGAGAAGACTGGGGATATTCTAGACTTTCTCCCATTCCTTCATATGGACAATTGACATTGTCTTAACTTTATTTTAAATATAACTTCCATTTCTCCTTTCCAATCAGATTGTCTTCTTAAGTCTCTCCAATCCTGAAATTTCGAAGCTGCTATAGGTGTGCATAAAATGAGACTTGGCCACCTAAGGACTGGACCCTCGGTAGGGCTGTGTGCAGGACCTTCCCTGGGAAAAGGGGGTGTCTGTGAGTGTATTTGACAGGTTAATACACCGAGTCTTTCTGTGAAAGTCCTTTTTAAATGATTACAAAATGCTTGGAAAATACAGAAAAGCACAAAGGAAGAAAATAAAAGCCACAGGAAATTCCAGCACTTCTAGATAATCACTCCTTGAATTTTAGGCGCTCTGTGTGTGTGTGTGTGTGTGTGTGTGTTTACTTTTAGAGGGAAATATTTCTTTCCCATAAGAGGATCGTCCTACATATGCTGCTTTTTATAACCTGCTTTTTTTTTTAACCTATCACCGAACATTTTTCCGTGTCATTAAATATGCTTCTTCCAGCCTCATTTTGGTGTCAGCCTGGCCTTCGGATGTGGGGCTTCCTACCCTGCTGAGCTGCCTTCTCAACCCTCCTCTCCCCAGGACACTCAGCTGTGAAAGGCGCCGATTTGCACAGGTGACTCTAATGAGCTCATCTCACTTCCCCCTACACATTTCAGCTGATCCGAGGCCGAGGGCTGCCATGTGGGACCCGGGCTGTCTATGGTAGTGGGAGCTTCCCCAACAGCACTGGACTCTCTGGGGAAATCAGCAGTGAGCTCTCTACAGCTTCCTCATTCCCCACATGCTATCTGCAGCTCAGGACACCGTAAACTCAAACCATCAAAAACCAGAGCTGGAAGCTCCCTTAGGAAGCGCTCCAGCCCCTCCAGCCCCGTGGGAGCCAGGCTGAGAGAGGGGAAGTGGCCCGTCTACACTCAGCCAGGGAGTTGGTGGCAATGTCAAGACTCAAGCTGTGTCCCTTTAACCAAGCCCAGTCTCTTCTTGCCACCACCCCAGTGCCTGTCAAGAGCCGGGGGTCTCCTCCTCCACCCATCAGCTCTGCAAGGTGAAGTCTCCATGGCATTCCCGAGCCCCAGGATGAGCTTGCCAACTTAAAAGCCCTAGCCTGTTATAAGTAAAATTTTGATGCCTCAGAAGAAATAGCACTCAAAAATAAATCCCCTCGGCAAAGCAATTTACTTCTATAGAAGGGTGCAGCTGATGGATGGAGCAATGGTGGCCACACTGGACAAGTGGGGAAGGGGTACTTATGCCTGACGGGGGTCGTCCCTACTGCTGTGTCATTCCTCTATTGGCTAGGGTTAGACCACACAAGCTAGACTAATCCCGATTGGTTAAAGAGAGCAGGGGTCTGAGCTGTAGTGGCAGGATGGGTGTTTTGGCTGGAAGGACAGTTACGGGAGAGGTCAGAGCAGGCATCCAGGGGTGACCTAGGTCGAAGAAGGTGACCAGAGCAGGTGACTGGAGCAGGTGACCAGGATGAGTCAGGATGGAGGGGGGGACAGGGCGGGGGAACAGATGTGAACTACTAATTAGAACCAGTGGAGAAGGTTGTTTACTGGAATTATAAGGAATTTAAACTTTAAAATAGAGTATTAAAGAACAAGAGAGCTGAACATACTGACATACTGATTCTTTGAAAAGAAACTTGGGATTCATTATAACAAGCCCACAGCTTGACCTTGAGGCTGGTAAGCTGCCCTGCCAGCCTCCTCTGGATCAAGTCCCAGTTTTACATCCCGGGGTGTGGTGCAGTTAGAACAGCTGCCTTTCTGACTCTCTGCAGTGGCTGAGTAAACATTCTAGCAACAGCCGGTCTTGCTGTCTCTAGGGCCTCTGTTGGTGACGTGTGCTGGGCTTTGCAGACGCAATAAAACTATAGCTGCAGAGACTCTCCTTCAGACCTCTAGGCTCTCAGTCCATGGAGCAGATTCTGGTGGCTGGAGCAAGCCTGGGAGACTGGGACAGCCCTGCCCCTCCAGTGGGCAGTTGCTTGGAGAGGCCCTCAGGGCCAGTCCGCAGCCCATGTGAAGAGTCTGGTTACCAGGGGAACCTGGAGGAGACTTTGCCCCCGTGGTGACCAGGCCCAGAGTGTGCCTTGGGAAACAGTTCTTCCAGCTGAGAGCCAGTTCACTCAGTGTGAAATGGAAGGAGGATTATCCCCATGCCCCATATGCAGTTCTTAGGAGTCGTGGGCTCTGCGCCTGATTGCAAGAACCCAGGGGGCCTGGCAGTTAAGCAGCATGAAAGGAATTCCAAGGCCTCATTTCCCCCTCTTTACTGAGGCAATCTTGGCCGAGCCCCAGCCCCGGGGATGCCCTCAGGGCCCAGGCAGAGCTCTGGATGACTCATCTTCTCATCCTGGCAGTCAGTGAAGTGTTTCTAGCTCTGCATCGCCCCCCGCCACTTGTGCCTTGTCTTCCTGGCCTCTGTCTTCCATTTGGTGGGACAAGAGTCTTCTCAAGCACAAGTCCCCTTTTCTGCATTGTAAAGCGCATACAGCTTTGTTATATCTTGAATCTACTTCCTTTCTCCTGCAGATTTTCTTAAGGAGCAAGCAGGACCAAACAATTCCTGGTGGTGGCTGTGTCTGCTGAGAACTAATGTTATTTTGTCTTAGAGACTAGAGAAGGAGAGAATGACGGACCCTGGGGAATTGTCTTCGTGGAAAAGATGGGTGAGCCAACTCTCCTGTTTGATGCATGAGATGAGATTATTCTTATTTGCTTGGTGACTGAGAGCAAAGCCCCATGCTCCCTGATCCTTCACTCAAGCAGCTCTCAGCAGGAACCCCCTGCTAATCCTCACACCCACCTCTAGGCCAAGAAACTGGAATTCTTACTCTACAAACCATACGAGTTTCCATTCCTTCAAAGACAGTGTCATTCTCACCATTGCAAGCCAGCAAAAATATTTCCACCATCACCAGTGGAAGGAGAGGCAAGCCAGAAGGAGGAGGTGAATCCCTCTGGTGGCCGAGGCCCTGGGTCTGGAGCAGCGCGAACACCTCTGAGCTTGGCTACCAAGAAGAAGTGACAGTTGGAAGGAAGGGTGGAAACCAGGGGACAAGGAGGAGAGGAATGGGTGGGAGAAAAGGGAGGGGATGACCTGAACAGTGGAGCCCCAAGCTTGCCAACATGCTACACAAAGTGGAAGACAGGGCTAGGAGAAGAACCAGGCTCTGCTGATGCAGTGCCTGCTAACCTTGCTCACGCATGAAAGCAGGAGACCAGTGATGCCAGTATTCCAGGCAGGGCCAGTTATAGAATTTTTGAAGCCAGTATAAAATGAGATTGTGGGCCCCCTCATTCAAAAATTATTAAGAACTTCAAGATGGAGGCCGGGCATGGTAGCTCACACCTGTAATCCCAGAACTTTGAGAGGCTGAGGCGGGTGGATCGCTAGGTCAACAGATCGAGACCATCCTGGCCAACATGGTGAAACTCCATCTCAACTAAAAATTAGCTGGGCATGGTGGCACGTGCCTGTAGTCCCAGCTACTCGGGAGGCTGAGGCAGGAGAATCGCTTGAACCCAGGAGGGAGAGGTTGCAGTGAGACAAGATCGCGGCACTACACACCAGCCATGGCGACAGCGAGACTCCATTTAAAAAAAAAGAACTTCAAGATGGAGATTGAAGAGTATTAAAGCAGGCGTGGAGCCCTTGAGCACGGGGCCCTGGTCAAGGGCACAGGTCACATGCCCATGAAGCCGTCCCGATTCCAGGGCTGGTGCTGGTGCTTTGATGGTCTCTGGCCTAACTGAGATGCAGTTTTTTGAGATTAAAAACAAATCTTGGGAGGGACATAATAAGATGAAATCCAGGGATGGAAGTTACATCAGTAATACCTAGTTATTGAGCACCTGCTATATGTCTGGCTCTCTTCTAAATGCCTTATGTACGTTCCCTAATTCAAACTGTATGACAACTAAATGGGGTAGATACCGTCATCGTCATCATCATATCTCCCAGCCGAGGAAACTGAGGCACTGAAAAGTTGAGCGATAGAACCATTGTGATCATTAGTTACCAAGGCTAAATAATTTGCTCAAAGACATCAAGCTCCTAAGTGAAAGAGCTGGGATTTGAATGGAAGGCCAGGTCCATGCCCCTAACCATTTAACAATGCTGCAAAGGCCAGATGCAGTGGCTCATGCCTGTAATCCCAGTACTTTAGGAGGCAGAGGTGGGTGGATCCTCTGAGGTTACAAGTTCAAGACCAGCCTGGCCAACATGGTGAAACCCTGTCTCTACTAAAAATACAAAAAATAGACGGGTGTGGTGGCATGTGCCTGTAATCCCAGTACTCGGGAAGCTGAGGCAGAATTGCTTGAACCTAGGGGGTGGAAGTTGTAGTGAGCCTAGATCACGCCATTGCACTTAAGCCTGGGCAACAAGAGTGAAACTCTGTCTCAAACAAACAAACTAACAAACCAATGCTGCAAAGTAGAGGGCAATTTCAGCCAAGGGAAGCTTCTTTATAAGGAATCATTTTCCTTTAGCAAAGGAGGTTCTAAGTAGAGGTATTCAGAGAGCCATGGCTGGCAACATTTGAAAATAGGCAGGATCCCCTTTACAAAGAGGAAGGTGGCATTGCTAAGGAGTTGGATGAAATAACCATCCTCATAAGACCTACCACTTTCTCAGTATTTGTGACGAGTCAGCAACTACACTAACCATTTTATAAGCACTTTCAGAGCCCAGCATATTAGTGCCTTGTCCTGTTTTACAGAAAAGGAGGCAAGCCCAAGGCACAAAGCTTAGAGCTGACATTCCCTAGAGTCAAGGAGCCAGGGGGCAACTCCAGATCAGTCTGCCTCCAAAGCCCTTGCTTTCAACAGCTGTTAAGGTACAGGTTGGCTTTTAAAGTCCCTTCCACCCATACGATGAAATAATTCTACATATCCATGGGGAAATGCTATTGCATCTGCCTGTGAGGTTTCATTTTCACCAGTACTGATATTTTTACTGAGAGGTCGGAGGCTGCCAGGGGAATCTGCTCCCTGTCTTGAGTCAGTCTTCTGTATGTAGGACCAAATCCTGGCCAGATCCTACCAATTCTTTCTTCCTCGCATTTTTCAATCTGGGCTGTGTTTAAGTGATGGTGAATGCCTGTATTTCTGATTTCATCTGTGTTTAACCAGACAACTTCAAAAGTGCTGGTATGTTGTCCAGAAAAGTTCGTGAAGTCTCGCTTTCTCTGATCCAGGAAGCTTGTGACAACTTCTGTACCTCACACGGACCCACAAGATGTCTTTTAGAAGTTACAGAGTTGAAGCCACAAGCTAAAGGGCTTAATCCCAAGCAGAAGAGAAGGGTTCTTCCAGTTTCCTCTCTCTGCTTCCAAACTGGCCCATGGGGATCCTGTCTTATGGTTCTGGAACTGTGGGTACCAGCAGGTCCCTAAGGATATCGGATTCCTAAAGAGCACGTGCCAGGACCCAGACCTCTGCCACTCTAGACACTCCCCTCTTCAGAAGAGCACCTGTACTAGTGTCCAGGGCTGCTGTAACAATAGAAAGTTATTCTTTCCCAGTTCTGGAGACCAGAAGTCTGAACTCAGTGTGTCTGCAGAGCTATGCTCCCTCTGAAGCCTCTACAGGAGAATCTGTTTCATGCCCTTTTCTTAGTTTCTGGAGTTGCCAACAATCCTGGTGGTTCTTTGGCTTGTGGATGCATGGCTCCAGTCTCTGCATTGATCATCCCAAGGCCTTCTTTCCGAGTCTCTGCTTTTTCTCCTCTTTTTTTCTTCTTTAAGAGAGAGGGTCTCGAATTTTCATTCAGGTTGCCATGGTGCCATCATAGATCACTGCAGCCTTGAACTCCCGGGCTCAAGTGATCCTCCTGCCTCAGCACACCAAGTAGCTGGGGCTGCAGGTGAATGTCATCACACCCAGCTAATTTTTAATTTTTTTAGAGATGGGATCTTGCTGGGTTGCCCAGGCTAGTCTTGAACTCCTGGCCTCAAGCAATCCTCCCACCTTGGCATCCCAGAGTTCTGGCATTATAGGTGTGAGCCACCACACCTGGCCTCTTCTTCCCGTTTTATAAGGGCAGCAACCATTAGCCTATCCTAATCAAATATGACTTCACCTTAACTTGATTACAACTGCAAAGACCCTATATCCAATAAGTTCATGTGTGGGGAAACTATAATTTCTCCCCTCCCTTTTATGTTTTTATTTGAGACACTCTCTGGAAAACAGAAGTCAGATTAACAAAAGAGAAACAAACAGAAATTTATTAATGCGAGCTCCACCTATCATGCAGGAGAGGCCTCTGTTCAAAAGTATTTCTCTCTCAAGCTAGTGGCTTAGAGGCCTTGCTTCAATAATATGTTAACAAAGAGCCATAAATCCCATCTAGTGACAAGACAAAGGGGAGAGCAGTTTCAGTGTTTGTAAGGTGGGAAAAGGTGGGAAGAGAGTAAAATCTAGATTTTCCTAGGGCCTGCAGGTGCTTTCCCTGGGCTGATAAGCAAGTGCTGTGTCTTAAGTAAGGAAGGATTCGTGTCCATCGTCAGGCAAGTAGAGGCCAAGGCAGCGTTCCCCTGCATTTTCAATGTAATTGACTTAACAATCCTCAGTATCTTAAGAGTAAATATTTTGGTTTCCTGAATTCACAGGACCTCAAGTTAGCACATCAACATATTTTTTTTTTTTTTTGAGATGGAGTTTTGCTCTTGTTGCCCAAGCTGGAGTAAAATGGCGCAATCTCAGCTCACAGCAACCTCAACCTCCCAGGTTCAAGCCATTCTCCTGCCTCAGCCTCCCGTGTAGCTGGGATTACGGGCACACACCACCACATGCAGCTAATATTTTGTATTTTTAGTAGAGAGGTAGTCAGTTTCAGGGAAAGACGTAAAAGGGATGGTAGTGTTTATGGTCTACCTTAACCCCTTTAGAAGGTAAATTCCAAGGGAGGAAGAGCTTTGTTTCTTTCTATTGCACTCGCAGTGCCTCCACCAGTACCTGTCATGTAGCAGGCTCTCAGTAGTACTTCTTGACTGAATAAGTGAATAGCTTCATGTAAAGTGGTGGTTCCTTCTCCATTACGTGACTGGAGTGGAAGAGGAACAGCTGTTCTGCTAGAATGAAAGTTCCGGGAGAACAGGAAACTGAGGGTACTCAAGATACATATCTATTAAATGAATGGATGGGGAAAGGACTGATGGAGAGACAAAAACCACACTGTCCCCTCCTCTGATGCCCAAAGAAGTCCAGGAAAGCTGCGGCTGGACCTGAGCTGGGGGACTTTAGATTGGGCGAAGGAAGAGGAGCCCTGTAGCCCACAAGGATGGGCTGTGAGCAGGCGATGTGAGGGGTGGTGGTGGGGAGGCAATGGCATGACTCAGTGAAATGTCAGGGGCCTGCCAGATTTGAACAAGGTATCATGGGAAAGAAGTGGACAGGTCGCCTCTGACTATGAATTACTTACATGCTGAGTGAAATGAAACATATTTTCTTCCCAGCTATATGCATCAGATACTTCACTAATAAAGGATTTTAAAGTATGGAATAATGAGAGCTATTGAGTTTAACTGGTCTTCCCCCAACTTCCCCCCAACCCCCACCTCCTATCACCAATGATCTCAGGCTCCGCTCAAGCTGGGGCTGGTCTATAATAACTTCTCAGGCAATTAAACCACATCCAATTTGATAAGTCTGAATATTTCAGAGGATCCTGTTACCTCCATCTTTGGGCCCGGAGGCCTACATTTTCTCATTAAACCTAACTGGCTTGTAAGAGGAGCCGACATCTGGGTGATAAAGCAGGCAGGTTCTCTACCTGCTCCTGTCTCTGGCTCTGATTGTAGGTTGCTAAACAGCTTCAACCTGTCTCTCTGGGGGTGCTGGGGTTTCAGGGACTGGGAGGAAGCTCCCTCCCCTGAAGCACCACCCCTCTTGCTGAGAATTCTCCTTTAACGCAGGTCAACACCTTTCATTCCAGCTCAGAAGGCCGAAAATTCAAAATGCCCCAGGAGAAGCAAAGTACTGGTTTAAAGTAACTCTAAAGTGCAAATGACTGAGCACAGACCTTTTGTCCCTGGAAGGCAGATTTTAAAAAGCAAGGAGAGGAAAGGTGATGTGGGGAAAGAGAATGGATTTTTTACCATCTCAGTCCTTCCACTCACTACCCTGGGACTTGGAGCGAGTTAATTAACCTCTCATCTGTAAAAACATGAGAAAGTTGCTGCGGCCAGAGGAGTTGCCGGCAGCTTCCAGGCTTTGCCGATCCCCACCCTATCTCTGTGCCATTTCTCAGCGACCCCTGGGTCTGGAAAGTCCCTGTCTTTCCTCACCTGCCTCCTCATCTTTCCACTTCCCCGGACGTCTTTCCAGGGTTGGATGGCCGTCATCATGTTCACACAATGAAAACAGTTACAGTTGGCTTTCAAACAACATGGGTTTTAACTATACAGGGCCATTTATACATGGATTGTTTTTTTTTTCCAAACAAACACAGATTGAAAATACAGTATTCTGGCTGGGCGTGATGGCTCACGCCTGTAATCCTCACACTTTGAGAAGCCAAGGTGGGTGAGTCATCTGAGGTCAGGAGTTCGAGACCAGCCTGGCCAATATGGCAAAACCCCGTATCTACTAAAAATACAAAAAGTAGCCAGACCGGTTGTATGGTGCCTGTAGTCCCAGCTACTCGAGAGGCTGAGGCAAGATAATCTCTTGAACCTGGGAGGTGGAGGTTGCAGTGAGCTGAGATCACGCCACTGCACTTTAGCCTGGGCCACAGAGTGAGACTGTCTCAAAAAAAAAAAAAAAAAAAGATAATTAAAAAAAGAAGAAAAGAGAAAATACAGTATTCTCTGGATTGGAAACCCGCAGATATGGAGGGCCAACTTTTCCTATATATGCGGATTCCGCAGGGGCCACGGTGTGACTTTCTTACGCACAAATTTCAGTATATGGGGGTATGGGAACAATCCTTCCTTTTATACCAAAAGACGACTCTATTTACTTGTCAAGTCACGCCCCCTTTTTCCCACCCCACCCACCTCTGCCCACAGACACCTACCCCAGACAGACAGTGATAACCTAGAGTGTGAACTCTTCCTTGTTCTCCTCAGGTCACCATGAAGAAATCAGCAAATGTCTCTTCAACAATTGGGAATCACTTCTCTTAAGGAAAAATTTTCAAAACTTGGAAATAAAGCAAGAAAAAAGACTGCATGCCTTTTAAAAAACTTTACTTTTAATTGACACATCATAATTGTGTATATTTATGAGCTTTTCATATGATGTTTGTTTGTTTGTTTTAAGGCAGAGTCTCACTATGTTGCCCAGGCTGGACTCAAATTCCTGGGCTCAAGTGATCCTCTAGCCTCAGCCTCCAGCATAGCCGAGACTACAGGCATGTGGCACCATGCTGGGCTTTTATGCAACGTTTGGATGCAGTCTTCTGTATTGCCCTTTCAGGACATGCTGATGCATCCAGTTTCACCAAGGATCATTTAATTCTCTAGGAAAACTTACCTATGTTTGACTTTGCTATTTACTATTGAATAAAGCCAAGAGACTGAATATCACATGTTATTAATATACAGACTTTCATTCTGCAGAGATGGAAATAATTTCTTCCTGTTAGAAAAGATAAGCTATGGTTTTATTGCCAGGTAGACCATTAACCACTTTTGTACCTAACTACCAATCTTATTAGAACAGCTTCTGTTTTTTTTTCCTTTCACCTCTCAAATATTATTGAAATCGGCTTTGCCATCTTATTGGTTCCCTCATTATTTAGTGAGTTGAATAATAAGATTTTGATATGTATTTATTCTGTATTTTATAAAAGCCATGTTTTTTAGCTTTGTGAAAATCATATTTTGATCTCCTGCAGGAATTTAGGGAGTCATAAATAATGTCAGCCTCAGTCGTTGTGTTTTCTTTTTTAAAAAAATTCTTTTTAGCGATGTGGTTTCAGTCTGTTGCTCAGGCTGGAGTGCAGTCATCGCTCACTGCAGCCTCCAACTCCTGGGTTCAAGTGATCTTTCTGCCTCAGCCTCCGAAGCAGCTGAGACTACAGTCACACACCACTATGCCTGGCTAATTAAAGACAAAACAAAACTGTAGATGCAGGGTCATGCTATGGTGCCCGGGCTGGTCTTAAACCCCTGGCCTCAACTGATCCTCCTGCCCAAGCCTCCCAAGTAGCTGGGCTTACAGGCACAAGCCACCATGCCTGGCTATGTTTTTGTAAAAGCTAAGCCTTGAGCTAAACACTTGATATCCGTTAGCTCATCTAATCCTCATGACAAACTTATAAAGCAGATCTTTATTTTATCAATGAGGAAACTAAGGCTCAGAGACACTAAGTAACTTGATAAAGCCAGAGACACAAACTGCATGCCAGGAACTTTATCTACTCTCTTTGGTCCTCATCACAATTTTATGACACAGGTATCATGATCCCCATTTTCTTTATTAGAAAACTGAAGTTTAGTTACTTGGTATCACCATTTATGAATGAATAAAATTAGGATTAAAGACTCAACATTTACCTACTCTGCTATACTTTTTCTTCATCGACTGGGTGGCTTAGCTCATGGGGAAGTCCATGATGCCCAGCACACTACAGAAAATATTTATTTCTCTTCTGTTGCAAAGTTTGGTAGTGTGGAGATGTAGTCCAGATTGTTAGATAGCCCCATGAAAATGTATCCATTTTCCCTTTTTTCCATAAAAACAGATCCCACAATTTTTAGCTGGGCCCTGACCATCCCAAATAAGGATTACGTTTCCCAGCTTGCTTTGCAGCTGTGTGAGCAAGTGATTAACTTTATTAACTTTTGGCCAATAGGAAGTAGAAACTGTCACAAGGCTCTTTCCAGGACCTTCCTTAAAAGTTGGTTGATAAGCACCTTCTTCTCTATGCCTTTCTCCCCTACCCGCTTACTAGGGACATGAATGTGAGGTCTGGTGCTCTAGCTGCAACCCTGTGCCCCACAGGAGCAACACTGGATCTGGGGAAGGTAGAGGTCTGAACTGGAAGGAGGCTAGGTCTCCGAGGGCTTAGTTAAGCATCTCACCAACCCCAGAAGGCTGACTCTGTGGCCTTCATGTGAGGGGGAGATAAACTGCTGTCTTGTTTAAGCCACTGTGTTGTTTTTTTTTTTTTTTTTGGATCTCTATTGCTTGCAACCCAAAGTATCCCAACGGATACAGAAAGAAAGTGGAAAAAAAGCCTCAGAGGCAAAATTGGCCGTCTGCACGGAGATGCCTGGGGATGGTCTTGACACTAAGAACCAGCCAGAAAGGCCCAGGAGCTGTCAGGAAGACAGATGTTGAATGGGTTCTGACAGCCGCAACTCACCCTGACTTGCGTCACGGCACCCTCTGCCAGGCCTGCTATTTTTGTAGCATTATCAGGAGCCACCTGCAATGACATTACAGCTCCATGCCAGCACCCACTGTCTGTCCTCTTCTGAGTGGAAAGAAATGGCACATCACCAAAACTATCATGGGCAATCTTGTAAGCACTGGCTTCTCTTCTTGTGAGCATGAGGAAGAAGTACCTTCTGTTCTGCTCCTCTGGGCTTTGCCCATTGGCTGTGCAGAAATAACACATGTTGGTCTCTTCAACAGTGATCCACAAGGCAGGGTACGGAGCCTCTGAACTTGCCAGAATCTAAAATTTTGCCTTCTCCCAAGAAAGGCTGCGGGAGGAAGAGCAGGATTTGACTCCCCTGCACATTTGGACCAGGCTTAGGAGAGCTGAGGAGATGGCATTATTTGGCCAGGAGTTTTGAGACTTCTTCCACGAAGATCCCAACAGAGGTGTCCTCTGCCGGGACTGCATCTGCCTCCGCTGCTGGGTGCCCACTCCTGCCATCTGGCTGCCTTTGGTAATGTCCTGGCTTCGTTATACACTTTGCTATGTGATTTTGGACACAATGTTCCTCACCTGCAAGATGGAAATTGTGACAGTATCTATTTCAAAAGGCTGTTAAGAAGATGAAGTAAGATATTTCAAGTGAATCTTTTAGATTCCTGGCACACAGTAAGTGCTCAATAAATATTGTCTGTTCTTTTTATTACGGAGTAATAACAACACAACAGAGCTCCTACCATGTGCTAGACACTATACTAAGTACTTTACTATATAAACTCTTTTAAAAAAAATTTTTGAGATCGTCTTGCTTGGTTACCCAGGCTGGAGTGCAGTGGCGCGACTGCAACCTCCACTTCCCGGGTTCAAGCAACTCTCCTGCCTCAGTCTCCCAAGAAGCTGGGACTACACGTGTGCGCCACCACACCTGGCTAACTGTATTTTTAGTAGAGACGGGGTTTCACCATGTTGGCCAGGCTAGTCTTGAACTCCTGACCTCAAGTGATCCACCTGCCTTGGCCTCCGGAAGTGCTTGGATTATAGGTGTGAGCCACTGTGCCTGGCCTATATAAACTCTCTTTGTCCTCACAATGACTCCATGAGGACTACTATTGTTACCACCACAACCCCCATTTTATAGATTAGAAAACTGCAGCATAGCTGGCACATACCTTAGTCCATTTTCTGCTGCTATAACAGAATACCACAGACTGAGTAATTTATTGAAAAAATAAATTTGACTCATGGTTCTGGAGCCTGAGAGGTCCAAGGCCAAGGAGTCTGTATCTGGTGAGGGTTGCCCCATGGCAGAAGGTGAAGGAATGGAAGCCAGCACACCCCATGCTGGAAAAGGAGCAGGAAAGGGGAGATCCTGCCTCCTCACATGACTGCAGGCCTTCTGATTCCCAGCACACCTGGCTTTTTCTCTGCTCAGGCCTTTCAAACGCTGCCGCCTCGGCTACCTTTATTCTCTCCCAGATCTGCCTCCGCTGTCTCCTGGGCACCTTCTCAGCCCTGGCCTGACCCTCTGTTTCTTTAGTACACAGCTCCTGCTCTATTTTCACTCCTGGTTCCTACGGTAGGGGATCTTTACTCCGTGGTCCCTTGTCTTCTGTCCTTCTGCAGGTTAGACTGTAAGCTCCAGGAAGGCAGGGGGAAAAGCTGGCTTTACTCCTTGTTGTGTTATACCCAACACACGGGCCATGCTGGTGCTCAGTGAACGTGCAGTAACTTTTTTTTTTTTTAAATAAGACGGAGTTTCACTCACTCTGTCGCCCAAGCTGGAGTGCAATGGCCCGATCTTGGCTCATGGCAACCTCCACCTCCCAGGCAGCAATCCTCCTGCCTCAGCCTCCCGAGTAGCTGGGATTACAGGCACACACCACCACACCCAGCTAATGTTTGTAATTTTAGTAGAGAGGAGGTTTCACTATGTGGGCCAGGCTGGTCTCAAACTTCTGATCTCAGGTGATCCACCCGCCTCAGCCTCCCAAAGTGCTGGGATTCCAGGCATGAGCCACCACACCCTACCTGCGGTAAATATTGAATATGTCATTGGGTCTGAATAGAACTAAGAGCAGGGATTTCCTTTCCGAGGCAGCATGTCTCTGCCGATCCCTGCAAGAATCAGACCCTCGCTTGTGACAAGCGATTGCTATGTGTTAGGCACTTGCTGTATACCTGGCCTATTCCAAGCACCTCACGTGCATCTTCCCACTCAACACTCACAACTGCAATAATGGGTGTGTGTTAGTCCACCGGGGCTGCTGTCACAAGCAGCCAGAGCCCAGCTGGCTTCCACAACAGAAATGTATTTTCTCACAGCTCTAGAAGTCCAGCATGAAGGTGCCAACAGGGCTGGTTTCTCCTGAGGCCTCTCTCCTTGGCGTGTAGATGACCCTCTTCCCCCTGTGTTGTCACATGGCCTTCATTCTGTGTTGGCATCCTAATGTCCCCTTCTTATAAAGACGACAGTCATACTAGATTAGGGCCCACCCTAATGACCTCCTTAAAGTTCTTCTCTTTAGATACAGTCACACTGTGACGTACCGGGAGTTAGGACTTCAACATATGAACTGGGGGTAGGGGCGGGAGATAGAATTCAGCGCATAGCTAGCGTAATAGCTATTATTGCCCCATTTCAGCTGAGGGAACTGAGGCACAGAGAAACTGGATAACTTACCTAAGTCCATAGCTAACAGAGGGTAGAGCCAGGATCTAAGCCAGAAGAATCTGACTCCGAGGCCAAAGGCGGGCAGATCCCTTGAGGCCAGGAGTTTACGACCAGCCTGGCAAACATGGTGAAACTATGTCTCTACTAAAAATACAAAAATTAACCAGGTGTGGTGGTGTGTCCCTTAATTCCAGCTACTCAGGAGGCTGAGGCATGAGAATCACTTGAACCTGGGAGGCAGAGGTTGCAGTGAGCCGAGATCGTACCACTGCACTCCAGCCTGGGCAACAGAGCAAGACTCTGTCTCAAAAAAAAAAAGCCTGACCCCGCAGCCTAAGCACAGAACCACTACCTGGACCCTATGGCAACCTGCAAAGGAAGATCCTGAGATCTTCCTCTAAGGAATTCAAGTCTCAGAGGTCACACCTCTTGCCCAAGGCCATTGACGGGACAGATAGCAGAGCAAGAACTCCAAACCAAGTGTTCTGGCTTCCAGCCCAACTCCAGCCGATCTCCTTCCATCGAAAAGGGAATAGCAAATGTGTCCAGGAAGGTTGGAAAGAGTTAGAGAATAAAAAGCTATTTGACTTTCCCATGACATTACTGGGAGATTAATGGAAAAATGGTTCCCTCTAGAGCCTCTGACACATGCCTTATAGGTAGGGCACCTGTGTTCACAAAGCTGGAGAAGAGAGCAGCAAGCTTGCCACTCCCGCAAGCTTCTCACTCTCCTCTGAATTCCCCTTTCTGTATTCTGCAGCCCCCTTCCCTTGCAACAACAAAACAGCCATAATAATAGTCACATTTGGCCAGGCACAGTGGCTCACGCCTGTAATCCCAGCACTTTGGGAGGCTGAGGCGGGTGGATCACCTGAGGTCAGGAGTTCAAGACCAGCTTGGCCAAGATGGTGAAACCCTGTCTCTATTAAAAATACAAAAATTAGCCAGGCATGGTTGTAGGCGCCTGTAATCTCATCTACTCGGGAGGCTGAGGCAGAGAATGCTCGAACCCGGGAGGCGGAAGTTGCAATGAGCCAAGATTGAGTCACTGTACTCCAGCCTGGGTGACAGAGTGAGATTCTATCTAAAATAATAATAATAATAATACTCATACTTACCAAATGACTACTGTGCTAGGTCCTATTCTAAGTGCTTTTATGTACTAATTCACGTAATCCTTTCAACAACCTGTGGGATTAAAACCCTTTCTATTTTATATATAAGAAAGTGAACGCACAGAAATTTGCCAGAGGTTACATGGGAAGTACCCGATGCAGGCTGAGTTTGAATCTAGGCAGCCCGACTCCCATCTAACCTCTCATCCATTCTTGTGGAGTGAGTGGCTAGTAGGGAGTTGATGGGTTAGCTCTCCTCAGCGACCCCTTCACTTGTTCATTTACTCATTCATCCAAGAAGAATTGAGTACACTTGTTTTGCTGACTCTGCCCGAGACCCAAACGAGATTCCTCCATCTAGGGCCTCTAGTCTTGGAGGGCAGGGAGACCCTTAGAAATGACAGGGACCCTGTAGAATAGGAGTATGTCCAAGAGGCCCTGAGGCAAAGGACAGGGGGATTCACAGCCAGAGGCAATCATGGTTGGCTTGATAGGGGCAGTGGTGGATATGCAGGCTCTTGAAGGGTGGGTAGGTGTTTCCCGGGCTGGTAAAGGATGTTGCCTTTGGAACACAAGAGAGAGCTGTGGTGGGTATATGTGGAGATGGGAGTGCGGGGAGACAGGAGGAAAGCGAAGTGGCGAAGCTGGCTGGGTGCCGCACCGAGAAGGTGTACATCCTAGAGGCTGCGGCATTTTAAAGCCCCTGTGAGGCTGGAAACAACCTGGTCTTCAAACTACATGGTAGCTTCCCATCAAACACAGACTAAAACCCCAAGTCCTCACTGTGGCCTAGAAGGCTGTACCTGGTGTGGCCACCCAGCCCAGGCTCCCATCTTCAAGCTCATGTCCCCACAACTCTGCCCCGCACTGTCTGCCCTCCGGCTATTCCTGTCTTCCTGTTCTTCCTCAAACAGGCCAAGCCTACGACCTAGACATTGAACTTGCTGCTCCCTCTGCCTGGAACTCTCTTTAGCGCAGTTTGCCTTCATCGGCTAATTACATTTAGCGGAGCTTTAGCATGGCTCTCAATAAACTCTTACTTGTAGGCTGGGCGCGGTGGCTCACACCTGTAATCTCAGCATTCTAGGAGACGGAGGCAGGCAGATCACCTGAGGTCGGGAGTTGGACACCAGCTTGACCAACATGGAGAAACCCTGTCTCTACTAACAAATACAAAATTAGCCGGGTGTGGTGGTGTATGCCTGTCATCCCAGCTACTTGGGAGGCTGAGGCAGAAGAGTCGCTTGAATCTGGGAGGTGGAGGTTGTGGTGAGCTAAGATCATGCCTTTGCACCTCAGCCTGGGCAATAAGAGCGAAACTCTGTCTTAAAAAAAAAAAAAGCTTACTTGTTAAATGAATGAGGTCTATTTTATAATACTTCAGTTCATTGAAAGTAAGTATACAGACAGCTCTCAGCCATTTAACTGGGCTGAATAATGAACCAGGACACACTGTTGTCCTTCCGGCTGGCCTGATGGCCCCGTTAGGTCTGGACTGTCCCTGGGTTGCTACCAAAGCCTCCTGAGCGGTCTGGGCTGCAGTCAAAGCGAGGCTGCTTAGCAATTTGGCTCCTCAGCCTGCGGCTGCAGCTAACAACCCTGCTGCCACAAACACATCTCAGCAGCAGAAAAGAAGCCGTGAAATTGCCTGAATTGAGAAGCTGACGGGAAAGTAAAAGGGGCCTGTCAAAATCCAACTAAACTAAAAGGCAATTCCTCCTTACCACGGATGCACTCTTGCTGCTTGGAACGGGGAGAGAAGTCTCTTTCACTTCCCGTCCAACCCACACCCTCCTTTCCTCCGTTGTCTCCCTGCACTCAAAACAGAGGGGGCGAGGAGTCTCACAAGCTGATGGGTGACCGTGACCCTAGGGCGAAATGAAATCCCGGGCCTCGTTATTAGGGAAACATGTTCCTGACAATTCTAGATGATCAAAATAGCAATGAAGTCTTTGATGGGAAATACAAAAAGCATCCTACTTCTCTCCCTGGAAGCAGAGTGTCAAAATACATTGTTTCGATAATCAGGAATTCATGTCCATCCATACTCAGTACTTGCCGCTTGTCTTTGTTTCTTGGTTATTTCAGAACCAAAAAACTAAGGTGGGCTCCCATATTTTGCCCCTTAACTCAGTACTCAAGTTTATTTCTCCTGTTATTATTCTTTCCTTATAACATCAGCTGGTTATAAATAAATCAAGGCCCTTTTCCAGCAGTTACCGCTAAAAGTTAATGTCTCAAGCTAGGGCCTATTTCAATACGTCTTAAACACTGGGTGGAACAGCTAAGCCATTTACGCTCAGAATGCTGGTGAAGAAATCAGAGCTTAATGAATCCTGAAACAGCCAGCCTCTTCTCTCCTGTAGGGAGAAAAGAAAACACAGCTCTCAATTTTAAATGTGAACCAACAACTGGTTTTGAAATTATTATTTAGAGATAGTGGCAGTGGGGGACTCTGGAAAGCAGATGTCTTCACACCTCATGAGAGACACTATTTTCTTAGGAAAGGCTGAGGTCGCCCCTAGAGATTCTGAGGATGAAGTCTGGAGCCCAAGCTTCCTACAATTCTGTGCATGCGGATGGCGGGTTTTACATGCCCAGAATGTCCAATTTGCTAGTGGCCTCTTGGGGGTTAGGTAATTGCCTGGCAGCCTCTGCGGGTTCTACTGGCAATGGGCTCAGGAGATTTACTCCTTAAAGATTGCAAGGCAAAGTGATTTCCCAATATTTGCAAATTGGCAGGCTATGAAGGTTTTGAAAAAAGCAGATGGAGGTCGCAGAGCTCAGAGCAGGCGCCGGAAATCTGAGCTCACAGAATGCGCGGGAGCCCGTTCTCCATCGGAGCGCTAGATGGCGCCAGCAGCCTGCCAGGGCTGAACCGCCTCTCCCCATTCTCCGGGCGAGGGCCATAAAGAAGTGAAATGTGAAATTTAAAAAAAAAAAAAAAAAAAAAAAAAAAAAAAGACCGAAAAGGCTTCCAGTTTCTTTAGGAGCACCAAGAGTGAATGTGGAAGGTGATTGGTGGCGCGTCCGGCTTTGGACGGCAGCACGTGGGCTGGCCGACAGGTTAGGAGTCACTGCTGTGTGCTGCGTGCCTTGCTCTCCAATTGCTTTTCCGAGGAAGGGCTGGTTTCCTCACCGAGACCCTTCATCCTGCCTCGGCCTCAGCAGCACAGCCTACTCTCCATCAGCTACCAGAGAGCTTCCTAAAAGATGGCACTGTTTTGGCGGAAACTGCTTGTTGTCCGCTAATACCTGCTTTCTGCCTCCTTAGTAACAGGCCCCCGCTTGGGCTGGGAGCTCTGGGCAGCCTGGGACCACATAGCACAGGCACCTGGGGATGGAAGTCATCCCCACAGGACAGGGAGAGGCACTGAGGGGCTCTGTGGGAGGCTCAGATGGGCCCCTGCCCGCCTCCCAGCTTTGTACAGCATATGTATGGTATGAACGCTGGGCGTCAACTCTGACATTATCGCCAAACAAACTTGGGTATCTCTGTGAACAAAGGGACCTGAAGAAATATGTGTATAAAACCTCAGGTTCATATTGTGGTTATTTCATGTTTTCATTCTTGATCAGTATCAGGACTTTCTGATGATGGAGTCTCAGTCTGTCACCCAGGCT
>CAUYLG010029927.1:0-15000 GCA_963573385.1 Cacajao melanocephalus
GACCACAGGCATGCGCCACCAAGCCCAGCTGATTTTCACATGTTTTATAGAGACAGGGTTTTGCCACGTTGCCCAGGCTCAAGAGTTGATCTAGTGTTCAGCTCATTCCATAACCAGACCCCAGCCTGCTTCCCTGTCTGACCCCCTTCCCAATTACTGTACGGACGCATTTCCTTCCTCTTGAGCCAAGGAGTTGGTTCCTCCCCATGTCTTCAATACACTGTGCAGCCTCCTGCTTCTATGTTTTTCTGACTCCATCTAAACTAGACAGAGTTTCTTCTCTTTTTTTTTTTTTTTTGAGATGGAGTCTCGCTTTGTCTCCCAGGCTGGAGTGCAGTGGAGTGATCTTGGCTCACTGCAACCTCTGCTTCTTGGGTTCAAGCGATTCTCCTGCCTCAGCCTCCTGAGTAGCTGGAATTACAGGTGCCAACCACTAGGCCTGGCCAATTTTTGTATTTTTAGTAGAGACGGGGTTTCACCATATTGGCTAGGCTGGTCTGGAACTTCTGACCCTATGATCCTAGCCTTCCAAAGTTCTGAGATTACAGGCATGAGCCACCGTACCCGGCCTCTTCTCTTTCTTTAAGGCAGTGATGCTTAATGTTTTTAAATTTTAGGTCTTAGACCCCTTTGGGAAGCTAATGAAAGCTATGGAATCGCTCCCCAAGAACATGCATATTGGTTATGTACAAGTTTGTTTCATGTTCAGGAATTTGCAGATTTGAGGCTAGGACTCTTTGGCAGGTTTTCCTGCCTCTCCCTGTATAGCCTCTCCTGGCCACCCAGGCAGAGAGAAGTTGTGTAACTCTCCCCTGATCCCTGACATGACCTCACTTATTCACTCCTTCTGCTCGTACTTACTCATGTATCTGTCTAAAGAGTTTATCTGTTCAGGGTGAATGAAGCATATCATGTACTTTTAGGGGTCTCTCAAAGCAGCAAACATGGTGTTGGGCATGGTATTTGTTTACTGAAGAAATCAAACACAAAGCCATGAAATAAATAGCAGAAGAAAGATGTTTCCTTCAGCTTACCGTATGTATATGTCCTCTCTCTTCTTTTCTTTATAAAAATTCTGCCAGAAAATAAAAACAGGATCACAAAATCCCAACATAAATCAAGAGCTATTGAAGAGCTGGCCACAAAAATAGCCAAATCACTATTGTTGTTTCCCAGTTTCACTTTTCCAAAGAGTTCACTGTTCCCTTTAACAAATATCCCCATAAGAAAAGGGGATATTTAACCTCAGGAAGCAAAGGCACAAGAATGACATAACGGTCTTTAGGAACTCAGCCAGGAAGGTTACAGGGGGGTGAGGAATAAAAGACTACATTTTGGTACAGTGCTTGGGTGACAGGTGCTCTAAAGTCTCAGAAATCACCACTGAAGAACTTATCCATGTAACCAGAGACCACCTGTACCCCCAAACCTATTGAAATCAAAATGAAAACAAACAAAAAACACACCAAATTTATCTTCAGGGTCTGTGGCTGCTGACACCTGTGAGCTGAGCCAGTCATTCTGATTAGACTCAGGAAGACACGGGCTCCGTTAAGGTGCCTCAGGGCACCTCTGTGTTTGTGAGATCTACCTAGAGCTGAGCTGTGGGGTGCAGGAGTGGCCTGGTGGTGCCCTCTCGCCATCCCAGGGGCATGTCACATACCAGCACGTTCACGGTGCAGCTCATGCGGTTCTCCTTGCTCTCATCCTGCATGACGATGGTTCTATAGTCCAGCAGGTTCTCTAAGAGGCTGCTGACCAGGAGGGCGAAGACCTCCCCAGAGCCGGAGAGGTATTTGTGTTTCCGGCAATGTTCTAGGAGCCTGGAGGGGCACAGGGAGAGACAAAAGCCCAGGTCCCACACTGTCATTCCAGCAGCACTGACCAGGGTCTCAGCAGCAGTTGAGGCAGGATTTGATGACACAGAATGTCCACGTTAGATATGAAGTGACACAGTTACGCTAACACACACCTCAGGCACCACCTTCCTATCCTGCAACCTTCACTTATGCTGCGTTTCTCTGTTGACTCAAGTTCCAGTTTTCTTTAGGACTCAGCTTAAGTCCCACCATCACTTAGAATCCCGGCCCACAGTGTCCTTCTTTCAACGTCTTTTGTGTTTGTGTTTTATTCAGTCAACGAACCCTTGCTCAAAAGGCTCATGTGTGCTCTCTGAGGACCCTAATCAAAATGTATGAGACCATTTTCTTCCTGTCTCTATTCTCCCTGAGGCCTGGCACTCAGGGCGTCCTTCGAACATTCTGGAATGCCTTGGATGGATGTCCAGCCCAGAGGAACCTGGTACACCTCCTGAAACATGGCTACTGAAACATGGCTCTTTAAAGTGTTAGCTTCAGATAAAAATGCAGAGTTATGAAGAAACAAACTGAAGCTAAACTTTCAGTCTAAATCCTGTCCCTTTGGACGCACATAGAGCCAAATTCTGGGGCTTATTAGATTAGGTAATTAAAAGAAAACCTGGGACAAGAGGGAGAGGGAAAGAGAAAGAAATGAGTCCAAAACATTAGTCCAGATTTAGGGTTATTCTTGGGCACTGCAGACCTATGTATCTGTATTTTTTCTGAGTTAGTGATCTAGGAAGAATGAAGAAAATGAGGTAAGATCTTTATGTTAAAAAAAAATCAGCTGTAGGATTAAAAATAGTACTATATCATGTGTAAATATTGTGTGTATATGTGCATAACTTCACTTAATTCCACATAAGATCAGAATTGCAAAAGATATAAACTGGGAGGTTTGAAGCTCAAATGGAGAGACAATGGAAACAGGATAAAAAGTCCAACAAAAGTTCTAATTGCCATTAAAAAAAAATAAGAAAGACTTCTAGTCCTTTAAAATACAGACTATTCATCAATTCAATTCCATGGCTCAGTATTCAGAGAGCTAGTTCCTTAAGGAATCTTCAAAAACGAAAACATCTGGGAGTCCTGTCCTTAAACACAGACCCTCATCCACAAACAGGTGAACAATGTAGTCACCAAGGCAAGCACTCAGTTGGAGACGCAGTTGGTCAATATCAGAAAAGTTCAGGGGACATGAGAAAGCAATGGTCTAGAGTAGTTACCACCTGAATGAAGGGTAGGCCTGTAACTAATAATAACAGTAGGCCAGACAGGGTGCCTCATGCCTGTAATCCCAACGCACTGAGAAGTGGAGGCGGGAACATCACTTGAGGCCAAGAGTTCGAGACCAACCTGGGCAACACAGCAAGACCCCATCTCTACAAAAATAAAAATAGCCAGCTGGGCATGGTGGTGCATGCCTATACCTAGCTCCTAGGGAGGCTGAAGTGGGAAGATCACTTAAAGCAAGATTTTGAGGCCAGCCTGGGCAACACAGCAAGACCCCTTTTCTACACAAATAAAAATAGGAAACAGCTAGGCATGGCAACACATGCCTATAGTCCTGGTACTTGGGAGTCTGAGATGGGAGGATTGCTTGAGCCCAGGAGGAGTTCAAGGCTTTGGTGAGCTATCATGTCACTACTGCACTCCAGCCTGTGCAATTGGGAGAGACTCTGTCTGTTAAAAACAAACAAACACAGGCCAGGTGTGCTCATGCCTGTAATCCCAGCACTTTGGAAGGCCAACACAGATGGATCACGAGGTCAGGAGTTCGAGACCAGCCTGGCAAAGATGGTGAAACCCTGTCTCTACTAAAAATACAAAAATTAGCCAGGCACGGTGGCAGGTGCTTGTAATCCCAGCTACTTGGGAGACTGAAGCAAGAGAATCACTTGAACCTGGAGGCGGAGGTTGCAGTGAGCCAAGATTGTGCCACTGCACTATAACCTGGGCAAGAGAGGAAGACTTTGTCTCAAAAAAAAAAAAAAAAAAAACCCACACACATACAAAACAAACTGTAATAATAACAACCATGAACACTAGAGCAGCCAATATTTATTAGGCATGAACTCTGCAACAGATGCTATGTTAGCCCATCATCTCCTGTAATCCTCAAAATAATATTTAAAAAATAGATGCTATTCTTGGAGAGGGGGAGAAAAATGAGGTGTTGGATAAGCAGAATCACTGGACTAAAGCCAAACTCTTAATAAGTGGCAAAAACAAGGTTTGAGGCTCAGTCTCTCACTGAGGCCAGCACCTAAGTGTTTTTAATCACTTTCCCAGTCTTCATGACTCCACAGGTGCCAAGGAGGATGATGAGGGCAAGAGGGTTATAGGTGAGTGTGGTGTGGGGCAAGAGGGGACAGTGGGGATAATGGGAGCCCAGATAGAGGTACAGATGTGTGGAATAGGGTGGATGACAGGGCAGGGCAAAGACCAATCTGGCTGGAGAGAGAACTGCTTTGGTTTTATGTCCTTTATGGGGCATAAGGTATTTGTGACATATACAGCAGACCTTGAAATATTTCTTCCTTTACATTGTTGCTTTGCAGTTATAATTAGAGGTGCTAAGATTTTTGTTGAAGTTCAAAAATTCAAACACTGGGCAAAATACCACTGCTCTGTGCACCTCCTCCTCACTTCCATCTGCTGTGTTCTCTAGGGCCGGCTGGCCTGAAAACACTCCCACCAGATAAAGATGTCAGCCATGGACAGTACATACCCCATAACCATATCGAAGACCACAGTGGGGGTGGCCCTGGCGACTCTGAGACTATCGGTGCAAAAACACCCGTGTTTTTCTCTGTTACTAAATAACACCACTGACTTAAGGTTTTGTCCCTGAAATACTCACAATTTTTCCAGAAGGACCTTGTATTGTTCATCTCCTCTGCCCCCTTCTACCTCCTGGTCCAGCTTTGTGATCAGCTCATTCTCAAACTGAAAGCAAAGGCAGAATTTCACAGGAAAACACTGCCTCTGTAGAAGACGACATGGCCAACATTTCTAGACTTGGTCAACCCATTCATTAAGTTGTGAACTGTCTCGAACACAGATAGGGAGCATCACAGAGGGTCACACATAAACTGTGCACCAAGACCCTAGCAAAATGTTCTAACGTAGTCTCATGTTACTTTGTCCTCTGCATTACATTTGATTAAAAAAATAATAATTATTATCCAAAACACTGCTTTCTGTTACAACTACGCATGTAACAATAGAATGATAATTCTCAGGCTGGGTGCAGTGGCTTACACCTATAATCCCAGCACTTTAGGAGGCTGAGGAGGGCAGATCACGAAGTCAAAAGATCAAGATCATCCTGGCCAACATGGTGAAACTCCGTCTCTACAAAAAATATAAAAAGTTAGTCAAGCGTGGTGGCAGGCGCCTGCAATCCCAGCTACTCGGGAGGCTGAGGCAGGAGAATCGCTTGAACCCGGGAGGCGGAGGTTGCAGTGAGCTGAGATCGCGCCACTGCACTCCAGCCTGGCAACAGAGCGAGACTCCGTCTAAAAAAATAAAACAAAAATAATTCTCGTTTTTCTATTTTATTTTAGTTTCATGTCCAAGTCTCTGCAGTGAGATTGCTTTCGCAGAGGTTCACAGCCGAGAAATGGTCCTTTCAATATTAATACACTTTGTAGATAAGAAAACAGAGGCATGGAGAAGATGTATCAGGAAAACCACGTTCTCAAAGCTATAGAGTAATGGATTAGAACTTAATCCACTGCACTGCTTTCAGCCTTACTATAATAGATAGGTTTTAAATTCAATTCACTACATTACTCTCTGGGCTATACTGAAACAGCCAGGATTAAAATGCATGAAGGTAAGGTTTTTAAATTATCCAGAGACAGGGTGTTGCGTTAGGAAACACACGTAGCAAAAAGATCTCTTCCAGGCTCTGGGCTGTATTATCTGACTCGATCTCTAATTGCTTTACAAAATGAAATGTAAACTGAATTTTCAGATCAACGTGGACTTGCACTATTTAGGTTACTGCTTCTCTACATAGAAAGAAATGAGTTATGAGTTAACTATATGTGCATTTACTAATACTACAGGGTCTACCACTTCTTACCATATGGAAATTGCCATTTCCACTGAAATTGAACTCACACTGCATCATATCAAAGAAAATGGGGATTGTGGCTTTCCGGAGCTCTACTTCGGGGGTCAGAGTGACCTCCAGAATGGGACCCACCATGGATGGGATGAATTTGATTTTGTGGGGACCTGAAATGAAAGTGAATGAAGATATTAAAAAATTATTTCACTGAAATTAAATTGTTACAATCTTCCTCCACAGGGCCCATAAGAAAAGAAAAGGTTTATGTGGGAAAATCAACTCAATTCAGAAGTGAGTGACTTAATATTATATTCTGATAACACATGGATGCCAAAGTAAGAGGCAGTTCATTGTCAATGAAACCCACAAATCAACTCTCACTTCCAGACACACAGACAAATACATCTCAGGGTTATCTGGATTAAAATAAAAAAAGAATTCATCGTGGGATGCTTATCACTCAGAGGTTGTGATCAGGCCTGCTCAAGGCTAGACACTCACCCAGGTTATACCACATGTCCCGGATTCTAAAGCCGATTTCCTTTCTCATGTCCCCATATCTAGGAAGAAGATCATAAACCAAAAGAAGGATTTGCAGTGGAAACAAATCGCATAAACACGGTAAGAAGGAAAGTAAAAACAGTCTGTGTCCCTCTTGGTCACTCTTAAGGCCCAGCCTTAAGAACTGAGGTTCATACCTAAACGAGCTCCCAAAGGGAATGGGGCACACAGAGGCCAGGGGACCTTGACAGCATAAAAAGCCAAATGAAAACATTGAAAAATAACTGAGAAGAGGAGATTAACAAACTCACTTCAGGGAGAAGAGTGAGATACAGACACAGCCAAACAAAACATGGTAAACACTGATGAAAACAAGATGAATGAAGTATGATTATCCAAAAATGTGACTGAAGTCTAACAGGCAGACTCAATACTTATATACTTTATAGACTTATATTTGGGGAATATACATCCATTCCAGTGTGTTCTTCAAAGTATTCACACTGGAAGGCTCTACATCATGCACGCTCAATGGGACGGATATCGCCCACAAAGGGATAAAAATTGGTTCTTGGGAGCAAAAAATACCTTGCCGTTTTTGGCAGGTTTTGAGAGAGGAACCAGAGGTAGAAGACACTAAATAATTTTCCTAGGCATCACAGAGATCCCAACAAGGGGAACAGAACTAAAATTTCAAAGTCTTCAAATAATACATTTCTCCAGTTATTTTTTAACAACATGGCCTTTGAGTTTCCTGTCTCTCAATGAAATAAAACATTTCCCTAAATCTCTTATCACTCCTGCACATAATTCCATTTTGAATTCCAGGCCAGGAATCTCGAGGGCATTTTTATGCAATGTTTGAGTCCCGACTTTCTCTGCTGAAACAACAGGGAGGTAGGGCCACCATGCTGAAGGAGTGTGTTTTGCGAAGCACTATGAGCGAGGAGGTACTATGCCTGCAATCTAGGGAAGCTGCAAGCAGAGGCGCAGCTGTTCTTGGGGAGGGGCATGCTGAAAGCTGAGGTCCCTCTCCAGGTACATATCTGATAAAAAGCTTGGGATGACTGACGGGAAGATGGTTCCGCCTTAAGAAAAGAGAGGTGAACCTGGGGGAATATGAGGTCTATTCGATAATTAGTTTAAGGACTACTTCACTAACGACATGGATAGTCACTAAATAGTAATTTCTGTGATACCTAAAATACTGCTCTCAATATAAACTGAAGAAGCCCCTTCCCGATCTTAACTTTAAACGGACACTCACTTTTTAAGAATTTTGGTGCGCTTGGCTTGTGAGAAGGTTTCAAGCTGAAGGGACTCGTGGGTGAGAAATGCTACTGCCAGATGGAAGTAATTGTTCCAGAGCTGTTCAAAATTAATTGTGTGGGTAAAAGGAAATGAAAAATAACATTAATAAGGGTCATAATAAAACAATGTCACATGGTAAAAAGTCATTAACCAGGGATTAATGAAACAACAAAATACAATCTACAAGATGTCTTTTTCTTGGGTTTTGATTACTCAATCCTAAAAGTTTTGAGACTTAATATCAAGCTTTAAAAAAAAATTTAAACTATTATATTTTTCTTTACTCCTGGGATAAAGGAAAATTGCTGCCGAGAAGTATACCTATTTATAGTAGTTGTTTGGCACTATGTTTCAAAAGCCCTACAATTTTCCCCAGCTTTGGAACAAGTAAACACTTTTAGGACTTTATCCTGATGAAATAACCACGAATACGTATATACACACAAAGATAAATATGACAAATGTGTGTGTGTGTGTGTGTGTGTGTGTGTGTGTGTGTTTTCTTTTGCAACCAAGTTTTGCTCTGTCACCCAGGCTGGAGTGCAGTGCTGTGATCTTGGCTCATTGTAACTTCCACCTCCCAGGTTCAAGCGATTATCCTGCCTGAGCTTCCTGAGTAGCTGGAATTAACAGGTGACCACCACCATGCCTGGCTAATTTTTGTATTTTTAGGAAAGACAGGGTTTTGCCATGGTTGGCCAGGCTGGTCTTGAACTCCTGACCTCAGGTGATCTGCCCACCTCGGCCTCCCAGTTGAGCTACCATGCCCAGCCAACCACAAATATTTTAAAATATTTAAAGCAAGGAAATCCATCACAGTGTTATTTAACATAATAGAAAATTGAAACAATCTAAATGTTCATAAGAATTTGGTTAATTAAATCATGGGCCAGTCATAGAACAAACAGTATTCAGCCATTAAAAATATAAAAATATTCAACATTATTGAAAAGCTCACCTATCAATGAGAAAGGAAAATAGATTAACAGGGTACCAAAGAACTGCACAGCTCAATTCCATTTTGGCAAATATACATATATACATACACATACATACAATATATATTCATCTATATGTGTATGCATCTGTGTGTGTGTGTGTGTGTGTGTGTGTGTGTGTGTGTGTACTTTCCTCTACTTATGATGAGTTTCTACTTTTAAAGTTCTGAGGCAAGTAAACATGGCCTGGAGGCAGGGCACCTAAGGCCAATTCACACTGACTTCCTAGAACTGGATCAAAAGGAAACCCCCACTCTCCACACCCAAGTAACAAAAGGATCAGAGACTACCCCTTTGCAGCATATGGCAGATGACAAATTGAAAGTACTGGTCCCCTCCCACAACCAATCAGACTGGTCACCAGCCACTCCTTCATTTACATAGGGTGTAACCAAGTAACCAATGGGAAACTTCTAGAGGGTATTTAAATGCCAGGAAATTCTGTAACCAGCACTCTTGAGCCGCTTACTCGATCCCACTCCCACTCAGTGGAGCGTACTTTCATTGCAATAAATCTGTGCTTTTGTTACTTCATTCTTTCACTGCTTTCTTTGTGCATTTTGTCCAGTTCCTTATTCAAAATGCCAAGAATGTGGACAACTCATAGTCAAGAACCTCCACTGATAACAGTTCCACAGATACACACAAAGACAAAGAACACAGAAAGCACATCACCCGCAAAATGCAGAGTACTCTGGGAGGTAAGCAGCGTGAGAGCAAGGAACTCACCTGCCTTCACCAGGGAAATGCCCCTACTGGGGCACAAAATAGTGCCCTGTACATAGAAGCACTCTGACATTTGTTAAATGGATGAATGAATGAGTGAATCAATGAATGAGTGAATGAAGATAGAGCTAGTGAATCAACGAATGAGTGAATGAAGATAGAGCCGCTGCTAGAATCTGTTCTGCAATTCCTTTAGACTTTCACAAACTGTGCATACAAACTGTTCTTTAGAACTGTCCATTTGTAGGTAGAAGAGTTACCTGTGTCCTTATTTGTAGCCATGTGTGTCTATCTGTATTTGTGTAAATATACAAAGGGTCAACTCCAAATGTTTACAGCGACAAGGAGGATTATTTGTATTTTTGATCTTCTACTATTTTTACATTTTTTTTGGTATTTTTACATGTGTTACCTTTATAGAAAGAAGAAACAACCCCTATTTTATTGTGTTTAGAGGACAATGGGACAAATATGTGTGCTTTAGAAAATGAAAAAGCACAGGAAAACCTTTTTCATGTGAAAATGGTGAAATCTGAGGAGACATTTTCCAAATTCATATAGTTCTCTTGCCATGGGCAAAGAATTCCAGAAGCATGTAGGTGAGTCACATGCCTACCTGAAGTTCAAAGCTTGCCTGATCCATGAAGCATTTTGTGAGAACTTCAGCAAACTGATTTATAGCACGGAGAAAAACCCTGGGGAAGGAAAACACCAGATAAAGAAGGCAACTTTATGCCCTTTGAAACCTTTTCCCACCAATGTTAAAAACTAAATCAAATCTGAACCTGGCATCATAAGACCTTACAATCTTACAGCATCTTGGTATACCGAAAGCACAACACCATCCGCAGATGGGGCACAGGAGCTTAGTTTATAGAACTAACAAGACGAGCCACTCAGGGCCACATCCCAATGTAGGTAATTGACGGTAGATCTGAGACTGCAAACCAGGTCTCTTAAGCCTCAAACTAGAGTAATATAGAATCTGTTATGACGCTTTTGTTTAAGCTTAGGGTTTCTGATGCAATTTTTAAAATCTAATCTGTACCTAACAGGGAAGTCTTCTTCTAATCAGGTATCAGAGTAGAATTGCTCAAAATCAGATATCGTGTAGAGTTAACGATAATGCTTACAATAATGGTTTGCTTTATTTAGCTCATTAAATTCCAACACTTTTAATATAATATGTATTCAGTTCATTTCACTTCTGTTCAACAAGTATTTGTTGTGGGCCAGCAACTGCAAGGCGTGGGCTCAGCTCTGTGCTGAAAGACACAGTTCCTGGTCTTAAGAAATATATAACTTAGGGAAATTAACAATATGTACATCTAACCATTATCCAACATAGAATCTGAAAACGATTCTATGAGAAGGTTTGAATGGGGTATGGAAAATCAAAGGAAGAAGAGATGACACCCAGGCCAGAAAGGCTTCCTCTGGAGGTGACGCTTGAGAAGAACCTTATGGAATGGCAGAAACACTGACAGCCAGAGGTTATAGGGAAGGCACTGCTGGCGGAAGGTCGGTGTGAGGCAGAGCAGACCATGTGTTCAGGGACTGGGCAGAGGCTAGTTTGGTCGGAGTACAGGTACACACACAGGGAAGTGGCAGAAGCGACTAGTTATTGGGCACTATGTATCGAAAGCTGTACAATTTCGCCAAACTTTTGAAGTAGTAAATTCTTTTAAGAGTTTATCCTGATAAAATAACCATGGATGTTTTTAAAATATTTAAGGCAAGGAAGGCTATCACAGTGCTATTGCACATAATAGGAAATGGAAAGAATCTAAATGTTCATAAGAAGAATCTGGTTAAATGCACCATGGACTGGTCATAGAAGAGACAGTAACAGGCGAGCCCTAAATGTCGGGATGAAGCCAGGCCACGTGGAGCCACTGAAAGGTGCAGTAGAGAGTTGAGGATGAGAATGACCATGAGAGCACCAAAGAGACTGCGCTAGAGAAGGGAGTGAGAGCCCAAGGTGGGCAAAGGCAATGACCGTGGGAAAATCAGGATCATGAGCACATAAATTAGGTCCTCTGGAGCAGGAAGATCCTAACTTTACAGATGATGGATCTGAGGCAAAGGGATTTAATGACACTTCCCAAAGTTCACACAGCAGCCTCAGGTATTCAGACAAATGTTTCAGGGCTGGTCACGGGCCGTCTCACCTGCTTTGAGTCATATTCATCACCATCCAATCTTTGGCATAGACATTCTTTCCAATCAGGTCCTTGAACATGATAAAAGTTTCCATGAGGAAGTCCTGTGGAGAGCAGAGGAGAGGCTGGGGGAAAACTGGGTTCCATTCACAGTCTTTATTCCAGCATGTACACAGGCAGAACCACAATCTCAGAACAGGATATCCTTAGTCCCACAGTAATGGCCCCTCTTTCAAGGGTTGTAGGAGTAACAAAGCATTCTTACAGCTAGCTATGATGTGATTTGATTTTTGTATTGTAGGACCCTATAACGAAGATGAGGACAAAAGGAATCCACATTTTACAAATGGTACAACTGAGGCTGAGAAAAACTAAAGGACTCGCTTAAAGGTGTGGAAAGTGGGAAGGAGGGCCAGGTGTGGTGGTTTATGCCTGTAATCCCAGCACTTTGGGGGGCCAAGGTGGTCAGATCATGAGGTCAGGAGTTCAAGACCAGCCTGGCAAACATGGTGAAACCTCATCTCTACTAAAAATACCAACATTTGCCAGGCATGGTGGTGTCTGCTTGTAGTCCCAGCTCCTCAGGAGGCTGAGGCAGGAGAATCACTTGAACCCGGGAGGTGAAGATTGCACTGAGCTGAGATCGCGCCATTGCACCAGCCTGGAGGGCAGAGCAAGACTCCGTCTCAAAAAGAAAAAAAGAAAGTGGGAAGGAGAAGAGCTGGATGAGAACTTGGGGCTTTGAACCTCCAAGTCTGAAACCCTTATCTCTTTCATCCTCTGCTTATCAGAATGTATCTCAGGCCTTAAACATAACTCACCAATAATTGTTGGGAAATGGGTAAGTTTAATAGATTTCAGTTCAATTTTCCTTTTTATGGTTAGAACAGGATAACGTGATACACATGAGAGGCAGAGTCACGATTCTTCTTGTGCCAGGGACGGTAGTATATGCAGCCTGGAAGAAGGGTCCTAAATGGTCCTTAGAAACGGATCTTAACAGTGACTGGTGATGACTAACAACTCATCACATAAGCATACAGAGCACAGAATAGGAAACCTGGCTCCTCTGCTCCAAAGGGGAGTGGGAGCCAAAACTAATTCAGAAATAGAACAATCAGAGTTAAAAGCAAAGCTAAAACGTTTTGAGGGCATTTTTATTAGTTAGCTAAATCTAGACCTTTTCCAGTGGGATTCCTGAAAGTCCTGTCCAGTTTTTCTGGCACTAACTTACACAGTCCTGTGTGGACACCTGCATATTGTGCGGTAGTAACAACAGTATGTGAGAGGCAGGAGGCCCGAGTCTATTGCTAACCATATTTTTCTGAGATGCTGGTCAAGCTGGGTAACTTCCTAGACTTTGGATGCTGAACTGCCGTTCAGCATGGGGAATGGCTCTCTCTGGCCAACAAGTGTGTGTGCAACTGTGGATTTTCCTCTGGTTTTATGGTGAGTTAGACACATCCATCCTCATTTCTGAAATCCCAGACATAATGAATTCAAAATTTGTTTCATCATATATTTTATTTATTTATTTTGAGAGGGCGTCTTGGTCTGTCACCCAGGCTGGAGTACAGTGGCATGATCTCAATTCACTGCAACCTCCACTTCCCGGGTTCGAGTGATTCCTCTGCCTCAGCCACCCCAGTAGCTGGGATTACAGGTGTCAAGGTGTCTGCCACCACCCCTGACTAATTTTTCATTTTTATATTTTTAGTACAGCTGGGGTTTCACCATGTTGGCCATGCTGGTCTCAAACTCCTGACCTCCAGTGATCCACCTGCCTCGGCCTCCCAAAGTGCTTAAATTACAGGTGTGAGCTGCCACATCCGGCATCATTACATACTTTAAGTGCTTCCACCAATTTATTAACCATTCTGTTAACCTTTCTTTGAAATCCATAGGAATTCATGGCTTGTGAAGCAAGGATTGAATTTAGATACTTCTTATTTGGTTCAGATACAGATTCTCCACTGAACTCGTAGAAATCTAAATTAATGAGACAGCATGATAAAGGAAACTCACAGGGAATCCCAAAGCTCCGTTTTATCCACCACTTCCCAACAGCCTTTATGCAGTTCACTCAGAAGGCAGCATGAGGGAGTGAAAGGAACTGCTACTGGGAGGCAAAGGCCTGGCTGTGCACGGTAGCTCACCCACTGGAGACTAAATTCAGGCATGTTCCCTCATTTCCCAAGGCCTTCGTTCCCTCATGGGGATAATGATCCTCTTTTAATTACATAATATAGGTGGAGGAGCTCGCCATCATGATGGCAAACAGGAGGTATGCCCCTTTTTTTCTTACTTAACAATGGAGCCAAATTGTTAGGGTTTTAATTTAAAGCTTCCCTATTATGCCTGCTTTCTGAAGGAAATTTGAAAAAAAAAATCCCTAAAATGTTTAATGTTAATTTTACTTTATATAGCAATAACAACATGATTATTATAAAAAGCTTGTGCTCATAGGCTTTAGCTACATGCCAACCTGCAGGAAGCTGGGCATTTCCCATGCATGGAGCCAAGTAACACTTAAATTACCCTCAAGATGGGTACTCTCTTACAGGTGAGGAAACTGAGGTTGAGTGAGGATAAACAGCTTGCTCCATATTGTATACAAGGAAGTGGAATCAACAGAATTCAAACCCAGAGCTGGGTGTTCTAAAGCCTGTGCTCTTACCCACTATACCACCTGCCTGTAGAGATCTCATACATGGCTACTCTTGGCACCCTTGGCCTCACCCCTCCCCTCCCTTCCTCTCATGCTGGTCCTCTTGCTCCTGCTCTCCACAGGCACATCTACATATTGCTATGGTTCCTGTGCCATGATGCCTGCCAGGACAGCCCTGTGGCAGCTCATGGAGACCTTCGGCTCAAGCCACGTGGTCTAACACTGAGAATCTACCATGAGACCAACTAATAACAAACATCACTTTCCCTACAATTCCTTGTATGTTTGTCCATCATGTAGGCATCACAGAAAGGAGAGCGGTGGGCAAGGAAGGAAATGCGAATCCTTGGGGCCACTGGCTACCTACTCAGCATGACAGAGGCAGAAAGTGGAGAATCCAGAACAAAAAGACTCGAATATGCACAGATGAGGGGAAGCTATCCAAAGACTAGTGTTCCCATGACACCAGTATGCTAATTCAGCTGCACACCCGGTCCACTGCTCTGCAAAGTGTAATAACACCTTCATGGACATCTGAATATATATAGCAATAATGATACATATAGCATATATACATATATACAATATGAAGGGCCACCAACAATGCCCTGAAGGGAAGGCATTATGAAGTCACAGCCAGAAGCCTAACTCAGCCTCTTAGACGAATGCTTCATAGCAAGTAGAAGAACAATTT
>CAUYLG010029927.1:20000-33791 GCA_963573385.1 Cacajao melanocephalus
TATCCCTCACCCACCTCCTAACCTTCCCCGACAAAGTCCACAAAGCCTATTATATTAATCTTATGCTTTTGCAATCTCACCTTAGCTCCCACTTATAAGTGAGAACATATAATATTTGGTTTTCCATTCTTTCACATTCTATGTGAGTTACTTCACATAGAATAATGGCCTCCATCGCCATCTAAATTATTGCAAAAGATATTATTTGTTCCTTTTTATGGGTGAGTAGTACTCCATGATGCATATATATCACACTTTAGCCACTCATTGGCCAATGGGCACTTAGGTGGGTTTCATATTGTTGCTATTGCAAATCATGATGCTATAAATATGCAGATACATGTGTCTTTTTCATATAATGACTTATTTTCCTTTGGATAGATGCCCAGGAGTGGGCTTGCTGGATTGAATGGTAGTTCTACTTTTAGTTCTTTAAGGAATCTCCACACTGTTTTTCATAGTTGTTGTACTGATTGACATTTCCCCCAGCAGTGGAGCAGTGTTCCCTTTCACCACATCCATGCCAACATCTATTGTTTTTTGTCTTCTTTTTTTCTTGATACAGAGTCTTGCTCTGTTGCACCCAGGCTAGAGTGCAGCGGCACAATCTGAGCCAATGGCAAACTCCACCTCCTGAGTTCAAGCAATTATCCTGCCTTAGCCTCCTGAGTAGCTGGGATTACAGGTGTCCGCTACCACAACCGGCTAATTTTTTGTACTTTTAGTAGAGATGGGGTTTCACCATGTTGGCCAGGCTGGTTTCAAACTCCTGACCTCAGGTGATCCGCCCACCTCAGCCTCCCAGAGTGCTGGGATTACAGGCGTGAGCCACCATGCCTGGCCGCTTTTTGACTTCTTAATTATGGTACCGCTATATGTATTTCAATTACAGTATTAAGTATTTTGGGTCCGCCCTCCCTCTCTGCTTCCCTCTGTCCCTTCCTTCTTCTCTCCCTCCTACCTTTGCTTTTTATTAGTCATTTACTTGTTTCCCATTTCCCTGAATGAAAGTGATTCATAAAATCAGTCTCTCCAGAAGATGCAGCTTTCACTTCCATTTACATAACATTTCCTTAGGGTGGGCCTAACTAGACGTACAAGTCACATGCTGTGCCCTGTGGGGAGGTATGAAATGAACAAGGCTCCTCTGAGCCTTAAGAGATTTATATTGTGGGGGCGGGGGGTGAGTGAGATATAAATTTAAATAAGCATAACACAAGGATCCCCTAGAAGGTGGGCTCCTAGGGGCAGGGTGCTTGCTTCTCTAGTTCACTGCCATAGTCCTAGCCTATCCTAGTGCCTGGAGCATGGGAGCAGTTTCCCAAGGATTTGTGAGCTGCATTCTTTTTTTTTTTTTTAAATACGTAGTTTCACTCTTGTTGCCCAGGCTGGAGTGCAATGGCACTATCTCGGCTCACTGCAACCTCGGCCTCCGGAGTTCAAGCGATTCTCTTGCTTCAGCCTCCCAAATAGCTGGGATTACAGGCATGCACCACCACACCTGGCTAATTTTGTATGTTTAGTAGAGACGGGGTTTCTCCATGTTGATCAGGCTACTCTTGAACTCCTGACCTCAGGTGATCCGCCCACCTCAGCCTCCCAGAGTGCTGGGATTACACGTGCAAGCCACCGTGCCCAACTACTGTGAGCTGCATTCATAACTCAATGTACAAAGTGATAAAATCCTCAAAAGAGACTCGAGGGGAGCATGAAGGGAATGAGAATTTGGCTGGACCACACCAGGGCCAACTTCACAGAGGCACCTACTGTCGCTGTAATTGAAAGAATGAGGCCAATTCCAAAACAGAGCTGTTGGGAGAGGAGGGAATCTTGCAATATTTTTGTTTACGGCAGGAAGAACAAATGTCAGTAATTAGAGCTTTGAATTAACTGAGGAGATGAGAGTATAAGGGAAGAGATACTGAGCCAATGCACATATTTCAAAATGGAGGGAAAAAAAATACCACCATGACTGACAAAAAATTATTGGACTTACTACTTTACCAGAGCTCCAAGATTAATAATTTTGAATGTCTCTGCTCCTTACAGGGAACATAATATTGGGAAGACTGAAATAAAAAGCTAATTTAAATCTCCTTGCACAGGATTTAAATACACTCAAGAGTCTTTCTAAAGAGTCTTTTTGCATGGTGAGATTGGTAGAGATGTTACGTATTAATAGGGTCAGAAGTGGAAGAGACCTAAGAAGTCATCTGGAACAATTCCTACATACAAGGAACTGGATAAGAAACTGAGGCACTGAGATATCTGCCTAAGGACAAATAGCTACAGAGGAGTAATAACGGCACTAGATTCCAACGCCTCGATTCTTGTGTTTCACATTAACTTTGGATCATAAACATATGATTTCTAGAACACTGGATCCCTGGCTAAACCAACGTGCCAGGTACATTGCTGCCGAATTTATAGGGCTTGGAGTTTTACTTTATTATTTTAAGTAATTAGTGAGTTATAACAGTTACTTAAACACAGAAAGTATTGTGTTTATGACGTGATTGGTCACATTTACGTATTTGCCGCAAAGTCCTTGGTTAGGAACCAAATCACCAATCACAACATGCTTTGGGAACATTTATTTCATTTTATAATGCGGTTTCTATAAACATACTTAATATAAAAGAAAAGGAGGGGGAATGACCTATAATGAAGAAATATCAATTAAGCAGTGCAAAGGGTAAGTGGGATACAGGGGCTTAGGGAAGTGGAGGGACAGAGACTGCGGGAGTGGCGATAGACAGCAATGGTACTCTCACATACTTCTGAGGCTGCAGTGTGGATTCACAGAAATGCAATATGCCTGTGCAAACCATGAGCAGGAGAAAAGGTAGAAAGAAAAGGTAGGCCATGGTCAAATGGTGGTGGACTCTGACAGGGGAACTACGGTTTAGCTATGGGAAAAGGCATAGTATTCATATCCTTTGATAGAAGAGAACCCAAAGATACTGTAGAGATAGAGTTTAGGCAAAGACACAGAGTAGTTTCCCTGTGCTGTGGGAACACCTGTGCCATACACCCACCACAGACGTGGTGACTATGATTTGCGGCAAGATACCTTTTCTTTCTCAGCCCTAACTGTTCAAGTGAACGCATTCTGCAAAGTTCTCCAGCTTCCTCTGTGGGGGCTCTGCTAGGCCTGTGGGCTGCACTATTTCTAGGACATGTGCCCACAGGCACACATGTGACTTGCACATCTAGTTAGGCACATCTAGGACATGGTGAATTCAGGCAGGTTCAGCCCTAGGTTTTCAAGAGGGATGGGGGCCAGCTCATGCCAGATAAGAAAACATAACTTCCACAAGGTTCCAAAGAAAGCATCAGTGTCCAATAGGATATGGAAATGAGAACTTCTCAGCGGCTCAGAAATAGCAGGTTGTCAGGCATCAGAGGCTACGAAGGAAGAGGTTTCTGGTTTCTT
The DNA here is from genome assembly GCA_963573385.1 of Cacajao melanocephalus. Taxonomy (NCBI): domain Eukaryota; kingdom Metazoa; phylum Chordata; class Mammalia; order Primates; family Pitheciidae; genus Cacajao; species Cacajao melanocephalus. The sequence goes on from CAUYLG010029927.1 coordinate 23,437, forward strand.
CATAAAAACAGAATGACCTTTGATGCTTTTTTTTTTTTTAATAGAGACAGAGTCTTACTAAGTTGCCGAGGCTGGTCATCCGTCTTTTTGTTTTTTGTTTTTTATTCAGATGGAGTCTCGCTCTGTCACCAGGCTGCAGTGCAGTGGCACGATCTCAGCTCACCACTGCAACCTCCACTTCCCAGGTTCAAGTGATTCTCTTGCCTCAGCCTACCGAGTAGCTGGGACTACAGGTGCACACCAACGCGCCTGGCTAATCTTTGTATTTTTAGTAGAGACAGGGTTTCACTATGTTGGCCAGGATGGTCTCAAATCTCTTGACCTCGTGATCCACCTGCCTTGGCCTCCCAAAGTGCTGGTCAGTCTTGAACTCCTGGGCTCAACTGACCCTCCTGCCTTGGCCTCTCAAAGTGCTGGGATTACAGGACTGAGCCACCATGCCCAGCCAGGTCTTTGACTCTCAAGAATAGTCACAGGAATCTCAATGGTGGGCACGCTGGGCAAGCCAGGAATATCAGCCCATGGAAGGCACCAGAAATAATCTGACTTCACCTGGACCTAGATTTGCACTGGAGGCTCTGACCTCCTTAATTATCTCTAAAATGGGCACAACCTGCCTTAATACCTGAGTTGGAAACTACCTGAAAAGAGGAAGGCCATGGAGTCACTCCTGTCTGGGTGCAAAGGGGTCAGTGTGAGCTCCGTGCAACATCAGAGATGAGTCAACTCACCACATCCTTCCTGTCCAGCACTTCCAGGATGTTGCTCAGAAGCTGTGAGCTTGCCTCAAGGTCAGGCTTGCTGGAGTTGTCATCTAACTGGCCGCTGAGCTGGTCCGTCAGCAGCGGCAGCAGCACTTCTCTGCACTCTGAGAAGGAAAACACAGACAGCTCACATGCAGCAGTGCCACCGCCTGCACCGTCTCTCCTTCCTGCAACTCTCCCTCGGCCTGTCCCGTGACTCTAAGCTCTGCAATCAGTCCTGCAGGGATGCATCCCCTCCAGGCCACCCGGGAACACCAGAAAACCTGTCTCTACTAAAATTATAAAATAAATTAACCGGGCGTGGCGGCACGTGGAACTTCACCCTTGTTCAACGTGCAGATGAGTGAATTTAAAAGAAAAAAAAAAGAACTTCACCTTTGCAACTGGATTATACAAACTAAGAAAATGACCCCTCCCCCAGGTAAAGGTGGGAACTTAGCAAAATGTGTGAATTATTTAACAATTTCTCTAGCTTTTAAAATAATGCCAACCTAATATATGACAGTGAGGCCATCTGAAACAAATAAAACCAAGCAAGTCACAGATTTTTTTTTTTTCAAAATTTTTTTCACCTAGTGGAGAAAATTTACTAAAAGAAGTTCCTACAAATACTGAGCTTCCCTAGTACATTTCAATGGGATTCTGCTCATGTCTGTGCAGCCCTGCGGATTTCAGAAAGTAAGGTATGATCTATTACGTCTTCTGAGAGCTTTGCTATTGTAACACACTTTATAGTGAGTTCAGGTACTGTGAATGCTACAGAAGTGACTGCTAAAGTGATCACATTCTAATCAGAACTATCTAGTGCATACTTGCTCTTCTGCTCAAACACCTTATCTACTATCTCAATTACTTTTTCTGTATCCTTAGAAGCAAAAGTTATCAAAGCATATTAAAATTTTAGTAATAACTTATTTTAGTTAATAAATGTTTTCTACTTAAGAGCATTCACAGGCCAGGTGTGGTGGCTCACACCTGTAATCCCAGCACTTTGGGAGGCCAAGGCGGGTGGATCACAAGGTCAGGGGTTCAAGACCAGCCTGATCAACATGATGAAACCCTGTCTCTACTAAAAATACAAAAATTAGCTGGGCGTGGTGGCATGGGCCTGTAATCTCAGCTACTCAGGAGGCTGAGGCCAGAGAATCGCTTGAACCCAGGAGGCAGAGCTTGCTGTGAGCTGAGATTGCGCCACTGCAAAGCACTCCAGCCTCGGCAACAGAGCGAAACTCCATCTCAAAAAAAGAAAACAAAAAACCCAAAAAGCAAAGGGCATTCACTAGCTTTTTGCAGTCATAATCTCTACCTCCAATTGTCTTAGAAACATTTGCAATTTCTAAGCACAAATTTATACAGTCAGAAAATATCAGAACCCAAAGTGGCTACTGATATGATCTAGTTCAAGTCCTTCCTTCCACAGAGCTGGAAGTTGAGACTGACAGAAGGTCACGTATTTGTCCAGTTACATGACTAGCCAGGGACAAGGCCAGGAAGGCTCTCCCGCCAACGATCCACTGGACTTGTTCGATGTTGAGGCGTCCTGCTGGTCTTTAGATCCCCAGGAAATATACACACATAACATGAGGTCACCCTCTGGGAGCCCCTGACCAGGTAAGCCCCAAAAGAAGCTCCACAGCTGCCCCACTCTAACAAGTCTTGAGTTTATGGGGAAGGCCCAGCTGCTGGACCTCTTTCTTATATAGCTTTGGGGCAGAAACACTTGGTGGCTATTTGCTAGACTCTACTTACAAAATGAAAAGTATTTTATCAGTTTAAGAGTTTTCCCTCCATGCCCCACTCCTCTCCCAGTAATATACTAGTAATGTGGCTTCTGCCAGCCTACCCCCAACAAAGAAAAGGCTTGAACAGGCATAGTGGCTCATGCCTATAATGCCAGTACTTTCTGGGGGCCAAAGAAGGTGAATCACCTGAGGTCAGGAGTTTGAAACTAGCTGGCCAACATGGTGAAACCCTGTTTCTACCAAAATTACAAAAAAAATTAGCCGGGCATGGTGGCACATGCCTGTAGTCCCAGCTACTTGGGAGGCTTAGACAGGAGAACTGCTTGAACCTAGGAGGCAGACACTGCAGTGAGCCAAAATTACACCACTCCACTTCAGCCTGGGTGACCGAGCAAGACTCCGTGTCAAAAAAAAAAAAAAAAAAGAAAAGAAAAAGCTTGCTTTTTGTGTTTGTCAATTTCCCTGGAATACTTCCACCATGGTCAATTTCCAGTTACTAAAGTGATATCGCTGAATATGGATTTGAGAAGGGATGCATGTAACCAGCTCTCCTGTGGGATCTAGCACATTGCTGCTTCCCTGTACCCTGGTTTTTAAGGTCATGCAATAAGTATAGGTTAAAAAAGAGGAATTTCTTTAAAAAGGATCATCTTTTTCCTACTTCCTTGTTACTTCCTGAGGTTCCTGTTTTAAAGGCAAAATTCTCTAATTAATGAATCACTTGCAGATTGTTCTAATTAAAGATTAAAGAACACATGATTTTGCTCTTTTAGGAACTGTTGGAAATACTGAGCTGGCTTCAGTTTCTCCTTAAAACTGCTCTCCTTAGAGGTCCTTCCATACCAACAAAGAACTGGCAAAATATTAATAACATTTTAAAAAAAGAAAAGCCAAGTGCTGACTGGACACAGTGGCTCATGTCTGTAATCTCAGTACTTTGGGAGGCCGAGTCGGGCACATTATTTGAGGTTGGGAGTTTGAGGCCAGCCTGGCCAACATGGTGAAACCTCATCTCTACTAAAATTACAAAAAATATATACATGTATTAACTGGGTGTGGTGTTGCAAGCCTATAATGCCAGCTACTCAAGAGGCTAAGGCAGAGAATCACTTATACCTGGAAGGCAGAGATTACCATGAGCCAACATGGCACCACTGCACTCCAACCTGGGAGACAGAGTGAGACTCCATCGTAAAAAAAAAAAATTCAGGTGTTAGCTGCAGAAATGGGGCTGGCAGCTCAGCACACAGCAGTTTGTTTTTGTTTTTTTGAGATGGAGTCTTGCTCTGTCACCCAGGCTGGAGTGCAGTGGTGCAATCTCGGCTCACTGCAACCTCACAGAGCAATTTTTGAAGAAGACTTACCTGACTGTCGAAAAAGAGCGCTCTCTACTATCTTGGTCATGCAGTTAAGTTTCTGCCTAACCAGCTGGTTGTCAGGAATGCTTTGAATGAATTTGCAGAAGAGCACGCTGGAAGAGAAACCTCAGGGTTAATCGTGTCTTCGTTCTGCCAAGTTGAAGGCATCATTATACATTTTTCTCCTCCACTCTGAGATTTGGGCATGGAGAGATTTACCCGGAAAACTACAAAATGACCTGAGAGTTTATGACATGGCAGGAAGAGAGACTTTATCCTCACTTACTGGAGGGCTCTGCCTTAGAGCTGAGTATTTAAACTGCCAAAGAACACCATGTCCGTCACTGCATTCCAGACCTGCCTTTGTGAAAACGGCTTTCTTGGCTAACTCCACTCTCATGGCAATTGAAGTCTGAGTTTGCACTGCTGGGATCCTTAGGGATAGGGCTGGAAGCATGTCATTATGCACTATCTTTTGTAGTTAATTTTATGTCTCCATGTCTTGTTTTCCCAGAGAAACTGCAAACCTCTCTCTGAGCAGGTTTTGTATGTTCTTTTGTATCTTCCATAGAACTGAGCACAAAAGGTATTCAGTTAATACTTCTTAGAAAAATAAAAGCTACGTGTAGCAGCCCGGCTCCAGCCAAGCAGGGGAGTTGTTTTTTGGTTAGAGTTAAGGAACAAAATTTTGTTTTGCTATTTACCTGAGTTCAACAGGATCAAATACAAGTTTGACGTCATTAATTATGCTAGGAAGGTACTTCAAAGCTGCCCCCTGTAAGAAAAACACCAAAGGCAATTCAGTTGTTAGGCAAGACAAAAACAGCATTTACTGCTTGATCCCAGGAAGAAAAGGCTGTGCTTGGAACTTAAACACGGAACTGGACACAGATACCCTTGCAATCAAAAGGAAAGCTGGCATTGCTCTGCACGATCTCCTAAAATGCTTTTCCTGAAGATGCAAGGGGGTGCAGGTTTCTGGTTCCTACTGCCAGCAGGCTCTGTCCACTTGGAGTTCATTTCTCTAAGGAGGTCATTAAATTCTTGAAGTCTCTCTTACAACGTGGCCATAAAGAACAAAAAATAAATATTAATAGTAAAGTTCACATTTGAGTCTTGAGAGATTATATAGTTCATATTTTTTAAAAATTGATGATAACAAAGATGGAGACTTTGCACTTCTTGGTAAAATGAGGGACAAAAAATAAAAGATTGTCACCTGTAGTAGCATCGGGATGAGTCTGCTGAAATCATGGGGTCAAGCAGGGTTCACAATGGTCTTTCAAGGGACATTTAATTGGGTAGGCTGTCTTTGGAAAACTGACATGTGAAAATATAAGTGTCTGTAGATGTTAAAATGAGTTTTTTTTCCCTTTACTTTCTATAAATCATACTAAAATCCATAAGTTATCCGTGAACCATGATTCATTGTTTCTTCTACATGATGGCCAATTCTAAGTGGTCCCAAAACATCCTCATCATAGCCTAAGAAGAGTTACTCATACTGACACCAGGCTGACCTTGATCTTGACGGCTTCCTCCAGAGGCCTGTCCATCAGCATATTGAAAGAAAGAAATAAATGGCGGATTGAATCGTTAAACTCATCTCCATCTTCGCTCTGGCCATAAAATCTTAACAGGAAAAAAGAGAAGAGCAGTTGGACTTTCCATTGTTAAAAGGAATTTTAAAATACGTTTGTTGCCTCCTTCACTTCTCCTTCCTTATCTCACCCTAATAATTTTGACTCATCTAATCAAGCCCCAGTCATCTGAAGTTTCGGGCAATGGGTTAGAGAAGCTGCTCAACCCAGGAAGGTTCTGATCTCAACCCAGCCCACAAAACCATTTGTTACATTCTAGCTACCGAACTGCCCATGCTGATGTTGGCCTGCTCTACCACAGGGGCCTTGCAGGACATAAGACCCCTTAGTCTTCACCGATACCTGCTTGCCTTAATTAAAGTATTCTACTTGTCTTCAAAAGATCTGTCTATCAACTCAAAAGTGGGTTCTTCCTCATAAACAGAAATCAAGAGATATTCGGGCACTTTCCAAAAAATACACTAGTCCCAAGTGATAGTGCATATGCACAGATAATGGGTGACAATTTCACCACCAACTGGTCAAGAATAGGATGGCCTGAATTCAGAATTTCATGCACACACTCAAACACACACATGAATATTTAAATTAGTTTCCTCCATTCACCTATACCTTATATGGTACCCAAAGACTATAAACCTCACTGAGATAGTTAATCCATCAGAGGGTTACCGGTAATTCTCAATTCATCCATGTTGCAGAACTAGAAAAGAACTTTATTTGCAATTTAGTACCTAAAGTATCTCAAAATTAACACACCTACAACAGAACTCGCTTGATTTTCCGGCTCAGCTTAGTTTTCCAAGTGTCAGCAAACGGAATCACCATCCACCCTAAACCTAGATGTTATCTTCGCTTCTTCCCTTTCTCTCATTGCCCCATCAAATCCAACAGCAAATCCTATGAGCTTGAGTCAGTCCATTCTCTCCATCTGCCTCTGAGAGGCAGCTGCAGTATCTCACACTTGAACCATAATGGCCTCTTTAAGTGGTCACTGGCTTCTACTTTTAGCCTTTGATAATCCATTTTCCATGTCGGAGATGAGATGATCATTTAAAATATAAGCCAGATTTTATTACTTCTTTAGTTGTCCCCCAGTGGCTTCCCACTGCGCTTAGAATAAAATCCAAGCTCCTCACTATGGCCTACAAGGCCCCACATTATTTATTATTTGCTGGCCATTCCCGCCATCTCTGCTGACACTGGATTCTCGTTAGTCCTTATGCATGCACACTTGGTGTCCCATAGGTCCCAGGCTGGGGCAGGTCCTGCTCTCACTAACCCTCATCTGACATCCCTGGAGGGCGCTTCTTCATCTTTCAGTCTCAGCTGACATGACACCACCTCCTTCTCCACCCAGCTCAGCTTGAGCAACCTTCCCTGTTGGCTCCACCCCTCAACACTGCCATTTAGGAGGCCATCTCTTTACTCCTTGCCTCTCTGAACCCCATGGGACCCACACACATCATCACAGTGGGAGCCTGGTCACGTCTGCCATGAGGGCCCTGCACCAATGCAGAATACTTGGCACTCTATGTATGTGACTTAATTTTTTTTTAAGTACTAATGATAGAGAACTGAGGGATTAAGATTAAGCTTCTTAATATCCTATTGTGGACAATTTACAATTTCCTCTTGGTGTTTTGCTGACTGAGGTGAACTCCAGCCAGGTAATGGGCTCTTAAGAGAGATTTAAGCTCTGATGAAGGCAACAGGGGGACTAGGGACCAGGTGATATTCCACTGCAGCCTCCAGACAGGGCCAGTGCACTGAAGAGACCATTCAATCTAAGCAACCGGAGGACGCACATTGCTAGTCTCTTCCCCAGCTCAGGTTCTTCTTTAATCACACATAAGGAGAAAGTAACCACATGCAGCCTGTCCCAGACAAGGTGCAATAAGGCAACTCTCCTAGGCAATTTCATGGGTCCCCTGCTGCCCTAACCTTTCATTTTCCATACTCACCATTCTTTACGGTCCTATCTAGTGTCTAGAATGAGGACCCTGATGTGCTTCGACAAATAAAGAGGAAATGAACTAGTGAACCATCCATAAGCAAATACATTTTAATTTCATACTCAGGTTTTCATTCTGAGATTTAAAGTTGATGCTGATTTTTGGACATCAGGGTTTACTCTACAAACAAACTTTTAGGTAAGAGAATGTTCCCTTGGTAGAACATTCCATGCCCCAACCATTTCTGAATATATGGAAATGTACTATAACTAGAAAATATAATGAACCAACTTTAAAGAAGACCTTCTGAAAAGAAAGCAAATACAGAGACTGTGCATAAATTATGTGTGGGGAAAACATCGCTCGCTTCCACCTGGGAAACAGGAATAGCCACTCAAGCCAGCTGGGTTTTTAAGTCATTAAACATTTTTAAAAAACAATTAGAAAGGTAAAAATTCATTTAAAGATTCAAAAAGGATAGAAAAAAATGGCAAATAAAAATATAATAATAATTATAATTAAAATGCTGAAATACAAACATAAAGAATGAAAAAATAAATTACAACCCTGTCACCTGAAGTTTTAGTACTATTGATATTTCAGACCAAGCATGGTGGCTCACACCTGTAATTCCAGCACTTTGGGAGGCTGAGGTGGGTTGATCTCTTGAGCCCAGGAGTTTGAGACCAGACTGGGTAACATAGTGAGACCCTGTCTCTACAAAAAATATAAAAATTAGCTGGGCATAGTGGTGTGCCTCTGTGGTCCCAGCTACTTGGAGGTCTGAGATGGGAGGCTTGCTTGAGCCTGGAAAGCAGAGTGAGGCAAGCTGAGATAGTGCCACTGCACTCTCACCTGGGCAACAGAGCCAGACCCTGTCTCAAAAACAAAAACAAAAAACCCTAAAATACTCTAAAGAAACAACAACAAAAAAAAACACTTTGGCATGTGATCTACCCAGTCTTCTTTACTATACATATTTCAAATCTGTATGATTTTAAAAGGAAGATCATAGTGTATTCATGCTTAATACCTTTATCATTTAAGCATCTATTGGGCCAGGCGCAGTGGCCCACGCCTGTAATCCCAGCACTTTGGGAGGCTGAGGCGGGTGGATTACAAGGTCAGGAGATCGAGACCATCCTGGCTAACACGGTGAAACCCTGTCTCTACTAAAAGTACAAAAAATTAGCCAGGCGTGGTGGTGCGTGCCTGTAGTTCCAGCTACTTCGGAGGCTGAGGCAGAAGAATCGCTTGAACCTGGGAGGCAGAGGTTGCAGTTAACCGAGATCACACAACTGGACTCCAACCTGGCTGAAAGAGTGAGACTTCATCTCAAAAAAAAAAAAAAAAAAAAAAAGAATCTATCATGATCATCTTTCCTCATTAACAAACTATAGGTTTGAAATGACTGTACATACTTTCATGTTCACTTTTGTCATACCTGATAGATTTTTTTTTCCATTAGATAAATTTCCAGATGGGGAATTATTAGACAAATGTGACACTTTTTCCTTTTCCTTAAAAATTTTCCGTCTATAACCACCTGATCTTTGGCAAACCTGACAAAAACAAGCAACGGAAGGATTCCCTGTTTAATAAATGATGCTGGGAAAACTGGCTAGCAATGTGCAGAAAGTAGAAAATGGACCCCTTCCTGACACCTTACACTAAAATTAATTCCAAATGGACTAAAGATTTAAACATAAGACATAACACCATAAAAACCCTAGAAGAAAACTTAGGCAAAAGCATTCGAGACATAGGCATAGGCAACGATGTCATGAAACACCAAAAGAAATGGCAACAAAAGCCAAAATAGACAAATGTGATCTAATTAAACTTCAGAGCTTCTGTACAGCAAAAGAAACAATCATTACAATGAGCCAGCAACCAACAGAATGGAAAAAAATTTTTGCAATCTACCCGTCTGACAAAGGGCTAATATCCAGAATCTATAAAGAACTAAAATAGATTTACAAGGAAAAAACAAACAAACCCATTCAAAAGTGGGCGAAGGATATCAACAGACACTTTTCAAAAGAAGACATTTATGCAGCCAGCAAACATGAAAAAATGCTCATCAACGCTGGTTGTTAGAGAAATGCAAAGTACAAACACAATGAGATACCACCTCATGCCAGTTAGAATGGGGATCATGAAAAAATCTGGAGACAACAGATTCTGGAGAGGATGTGGAGAAATACGAATGGTTTTACACTGTTGGTGGGAGTGTAAATTAGTTCAACCATTGGGGAAGACAGTGTGGCGATTTCTCAAGGATCTAGAAAAAGAAATTCCATTTGACCCAGCAAACCCATTACTGGGTATATACCCAAAGGATTATAAATCATTCTATTATAAAGACACATGCACATATATGTTCACTGCAGCACTGTTTACAACAGCAAAGACCTGGAACCAACCCAAATGCCCATCAATGATGGACTGAAAAAAGAAAATGTGGCACATATACACCGTGGAATACCTTGCAGTCATAAAAAACGATGAGTTCATGTCCTTTGTAGGTACATGGATGAATCTGGAAATCATCATTCTCAGCAAACTGACACAAGAACAGAAAATCAAACACCACATGTTCTCACTCATAGGCCTCTGTTCAACAATGAGAACACATGGACACAGGGAGGGGAGCATCACATACTGGGGTCAGTTGCGGAGGGACTGGGGGAGGGACAGTGGGGGGCAGTTCAGAGGGTGGGGAGAGATAACGTGGGGAGAAATGCCAGATATAGATGATGGGGGGATGGAGGCAGCAAACCACCTTGCCATATATGCATCTATGCAACAACCCTGCATGATCTGCACATGTACTCTAGAACCTAAACTATAATAAAAAACAAAAGAAGGATCAACACTGCAGCTCAGGAATTTAAAAAAAAAAAGAAGAAAGAAAAAAAGAAATTGAAGATTT